>MBAC02002981.1:0-15514 GCA_001712635.2 Nothophytophthora sp. Chile5 | reverse complement strand
ACGCTTCCGGGTCGTGTGTGACGACGCCAGCATACATTGAATTCGGTCGACTGCTTTCTGGAGTTTGGTTTTCGGCATGGCCAATGAAGAATGGGGAATATCCCAAAGTAATCCCAGTGCTTTGCCCTTGTCGAACCACTCAGTGAATTTGTCCTCGTTCAGGGATTCTGGCCCGAGAACCGCGATCATTGATTTTCGGAGCGAGAGATTAGCTTCCACCAGGCGGGAGCCAACGTCTGGTTCGATGCAATTATGGTCATCGCACCAGGCGTTGGAATCGAAGTTGCCGGCAGCCGATACCGGTTGGGACGTCCACCTCGGAGAAGAAGCCGCATGGAGATGCTTGATTGCCCCACCGGCAATCCAATACTGTCGGGGCGAGTCTTTCCATCCAAAGGGACAGGCCAGATCAATAATCAGGACGCCAAGTTCAGGTATTGTACCAGCAAAGCGTCCGACGTGATCAGCGTGCATCGGTATGTGCCGGAAAGCACCAGCTACGTCGCCAGACATCATCTTAGTACGCCCTGGGAATTCTGCGTCCACCTCTTGGATTCGAAGTGCGAGAACTGAGGCACCATCATAGGCGACTTCGACATCGGTGCTGTCCTTGGTATGATCATTGACGGAGATTCCCTCTGGGTAGGAGAGATCGTGGATCGTGCGGGCATCGCGTGAAATATCTGCGTCACCTTTCGCTACTGCACCGAACGGACTGCACGTTACCGCAGCAAGTATGCCGAGCAGGTTTATGTCGAGGAGGAGGTATTGGCCAGCATCTTGACCTTTTCGTAGGTTCTTGACGATGACGTTCAAGGCCGCTGTCATGGATGCATGGTTCGACGGGGGCGAACGCTGAGGAGAGAAACCTTTGGTCCACATTGGGCGTACTCCGTGGAGAACGATGTCCTCCCATAAATGCCGGTGCGGGTAGGAAGCCCACCCTTCCAGATGGTCTGGTATCTCCAACGCCTTATTGGGCCGCGAGTCAGATCTGGTCTCTCCTCGTAATAGCCGAACGAACGCAGGCAGAGACATCCGTGTTCGTCGTAGAAATTCGCTGTAGACTTGTTGCTTGAGACGATCCAAAAGATGGAGGGTGTAACCACCCCGCTGCTCACTCATCGGACCGCTCAAAGGCGGTTGAAGACCAACATCCAGCAGCGCCGTCGTCAGAGTATCAGCGACCTGGGCTCGGTGGTGTGACAGCAACCGATGGCGGGCCAACAAGGTCGCGGCAAAACGCTGTTGAGCCCGTGCAAGAAATGCGTGGAGAGCCGGCGAATGATCATGAAGTACCGGCAATGCCGTACGTTTTGCGTCATCGTCACCATCACCGCTGTCAGCACGCAGGGGCTCGTTCGGCAGGGCAACTGCCGGATCGTCGCCGCAAATGCTGAGTGGACCCGAAGAACAAGTTGTGGCAGCAGGGCGATGGCTGTCTTCCCCAGTGCTACGTGGAGCAACAGGAGGGTTCTCTCGCAGAACGGCAAATGACACGTCGTCGTTGCCGCGAGCGCTTAGCCAGTCAGAAGTGCTAGTGAGAGCACAGCTGGCCCGACCGTCTTCCCCGATACTACAAGGAGCAACCGGAGGGAGCGATGAACGCGCAGCGCACTGCACACCAACAACCTTGCCTGGTCGTAAAGGTGTGCGAGTGCGTGTGTATGATTGTCCGCCGAAATGATCTACCCCGTGGTTGGTGGGGATATCATTGACAGGTCGAGAAGAAGAGCAATAATCGGGGGGTTGGCTTGGCGGCCGTGGTGTGAACGAGCCAGTGTTCACACCGAGGCCCCTTCACGCCGCCCGTGTCTCCGACTTGATGTCGGCAAATTCCTGTTTGAGCCCACCGTAGAACTCGCTGATGAAGGCGAGCACTGTTGGGTCCAGCGATGACGGCTTGAAGTGGCCACGGTATTTAACAAAGCAACCTCCATTGCGCCCGACGCATCCGAGGTTGGAGATGTACCGCATGCACAGCGCTTTGCCATTAACTGCAGGGAGCGCCTGCACGACATGCGGGGGAACTGGCGTGCGTTGAGTCGAGTGTGAACCGTGCGACTTGCGCGCAGGAACAGACGACGAAAGCTTTGGCGGCTTAGTGGCGCTGGCTGGTCCCGCTGGGGTAATGTCGAGTCGCTGGGCCATAATTGAATGGAGTACGCGTACAAAGGATGGATGTCCTTCCGTGAACGAGTCGGCCACAGCCGCCGCCGAAATCGTGTCCCCACTTGCAAGAAGCCCCCGGAATTGCTCGAGACGTTCGTTGAGCCAATGTACGACTTCCAGGACGGCAGATGGCTGCGAAAACCCCTGGTTGGCCCTCAACCGTAAGACAAAGACGCGCGCGGATGAGAGCACGATAGAGACAAAGGGTCGGTAGACCAAGCCCACAATGCCCGCCAATCCGTCCAGCACTTCCAGAAGATCACTAAGGGTAGTCGGGATACTCGGTGGTGGGAGGGTGTTCTTGCGCGAAAAATCGGTCATATCATAGGTTCTGGAACTGGCACGCCGTTGTTGGGTGGTCACACTGGCGAAGTGCATCACCGACAATCCGCGAAGCCCGAAATCCCAGGAGTAGAGTCCTCGTAGAATAGCCGGGTGTGGCAAAAATGGTAGCGAGTCGGACCGTAGCTGCAGCGTTTCAACCAGCAATTGCGGCCCCATAAGCGAAAACGTACCGTGGACGAGACGGCGGTGGATCGTTTGTTGCATCGAAGATGGGCGGAACTGAGCAGTGGATTCCGATACGCCGCCGCGATCGACCATTTCACTGCCACTGATGCGACCGAGGGAAGACCGCTTAAAAGATAGAAATCGGTCGATTTCGCGCGCCATGACCGACTTCTTACCAAGAGAATCCTTGAGAGCCACGAGTTGCTCGATGCCCGCTGCTTCGTCGTCGCTGTCATCAGATCGGCGCTTACGCTTGCCGGACGACGGGAGGGCCGACGCTCCACCACCACTAGGCGTGGAAGCATCAACGCTGTCATTGTCTGAATCGCTGAGTTGATCCAGTGATGCATGATATGGGTTCGGGACAGTGGTTAGCGCCGGGGAGATAGGCAGAGGTAACGCCGGGGATGCCGAAGCCGATACCGGCGCTTGCGTTGGTGCTGTAGGAGCCGTTGTCGTAGGAGCAGTAGGGTTCACAGTGCCGACCACGTCGTCAAAGACCGACACCCCAAGCTTGACGCCACGTGGAACTCGACGCTGGCCTCCAGTATAATAGGCGTAGTCCAGAATATACTTGATGGAGACCAGGACAACCACGGACGCATCCATATCAAACAGAGGTACTCGCAGACGTTCATCAATCATCGGGGCCGCGAGAGTCTGCAGAATGGTGTTGGCGTTACGAGTAGGTTTCTTGCCGACACCGTTGAAGTGATCGTAGGCCGCCTGGTGTAACATCCGCATTTCTCTGGGCATGACGTCACTCACAGACCGTCCCGCACAAGGGCGCAGGCCGTACGACTCAACGGCAAGGTCTTGAAGAACACGCTCATTGTACACCACGTCGTCCACTCCGTCTAAAAACGAGATGTGGAGCACACCACTGGACGTTTCCTCGTCCCACGTGTAGCCCACAACGACGCCATAGTCCCACGACTTGGCCGCACCGGAGGGAATACGAGAAACACAAATGCAGCTGCCGACATACGTTCCGATACCACTAGTGGCCTCGGCTGCACTCACCTCGCGCAGCTCGATCTCCGAGCGCGCACGACTAGCCGAATAAGCAGTGCCATCGATCCAGCGGCCACTGCTGACACGCCGGACGGATGCTCTGTCCCCGTTGCCCGCCGGAAGCGTAGCTTTCCCATACGCGTAGCCTACAGTGTCCAACGCCAGTGGCTTGAAGTAGGCGTACACGACAGATGGCGCCATAGTCGAGCAAACGGCTTGGGAGCTTGGAAGGTCGGTTGAGAGCTGGAAGGTCGCCTTGGAGACTCTTGACAAAGGAAGAAAATCTTCGACTGAGCTAAACCTAGCGTGAGCGGCCTGCGATTTCCTTCTCTGATTGGGAAAACGGGGGTTTCCCTTCTTCACCTTCCATCTTTTCAGATTTCCGGCTCGAGGAAACCGACCACCGTTCTCCATCGTCAATTCGCTCACGATGACGCTATTCCTCGCAGGCATTCTCGTCACGCTAATGCTGTGCACGCTGCATCGAAATCTCTCTCGCTACAACGAGGTGCAGCCCATTGAGGAGGCGCAGGTCGAATCGGACTGGAAAATCGTGCATGACGACGTCTTCCGGCCGCCCCCTTTACACGACCCGAAATTGGCTACGGACAATGCAGTGACTGTCGTCTAGACTAAGTTAAACGCTGAGAAAGTCGCCACCCATGGGGTGACATTTTCAGTGCCCTCCGTAGTAACAGCCGAGCCACGCTTCAACCTCGGGGTCACACGGGTCGCCCACGCCCTCTGCGATCTGACGCCGTCGCATCTCGATCGGAAACGGGTTCGGGTCGCAGGTGATGCCCATGAACCGAGCGCTGTAGCACATGGCTTCCGGGTACCCCGATACCTCGCACTGTCGATACAAGGTGCCATTGCACTGGGCCATTCCCTCCGGAGTCGGAGGACCCTCCAGTATCCCGGGGACCAGCGCCTCGCCCGCACAGACTCTGGACGGGAACTTGGCGATGAGCTGCAGCGTTTCAGCCGTCGGGACTTTCTCCGAGCGATTCGGCTCCAGGCACATCGCCGCTGGTGTGCCCCAGATCTGGTGGACTTGGCACATGGAGTGCGACAGGTTGCACGGTTTGTAGAACCCGTTGCAGCACCACGTGCCGCGGTCCACGACGGCGAACCACTTGAGCTTTCGGATGGCCGTGAGGTCCGGCATGCTGTCCAGAAGCGGCAGACCAGCGATCACGAAGCGCTCGAGGCTGTGGAGGGTGTTGACCGACGGCAGCGCCGCCAAGGACGGGAACACGGCCAGGTTGAGGGATTGCAGGCTCGTGAGACCCGCGAAAGATGGGAGCTGCTGCATCCCGGGGTGCACACCCAGATGCATGAACGTGAGCGCCGACATGTCGTCAAACATGTCGTCCGGCAGCGCTGACAGCGAGCTGCCAAACGTGCCTTCCACGTGTCTGGGTGACCATGATCAGCACAAATCAGACGCGTCTCTGGGAGGTGGTTAGTCTGCACCCTACAAGTCAAGAACGTACAGGTACTCGAGCTTGGTGAACGTCTTGATCCAGTCGGGCACCACTTCGGTATGTGTGTACACCAGAGACCTACGTGTAGCACAGCGAGCACTCGCACTTATAGTTAGCGTCACCATGGCCTCGTCACCCTTTCTCACCTAACATAGCCCAACGTACAGGTATTTCATCTCCGTACAGAGTCGAAGCTCATCGGGCAGCGTCAGCAGGTAGCGGTTCGTCAGTTGGATCGTTTGCAGCTCCCCCATCGTCGCCAACTGCGCCACCTTGTCCGTCATATTCTTCGGTTGCGCTACTTCCTCGAACGTCTTCGGCGCGCGGTCCCCGTCGATCAACATCAAGCAGGGACACTGCGTCAACGAGCCACTCGCCAGTCTCGACCAGCGGTGAGCGTTTACGGTGCACTCGGGATGCGGCTCGCATGCACGGACCGACGTCCGAACGCTCTCGCTCGCGAAGACGCAGATCAGGACAGCAAACAGCACGAAGAAGGCGGCCGACACGCGATGCTTCTTCGGGTACGCGCTAATCAGTCGAGCTCGCGGGTCTTGAATCAAGCACACCATGTGGCGCATCTGGAAGCACAAGGCCAGATTCACCCCCACGCGCGTGAAGAAGTCCAGCACGGACGCAATGCGCAGCCACTTCAAGCACTTGTAAATGATGGCCGTCTGCACGGGATCAGCGATCACGCTGGCGCTCTGCTCGAAGGATCCGGGCGGGAAGACGGCGAGATTGATGGCCAGCTTCGCCCGGTCGAAGTGGAACGTGGAGAAGCAGTAGATGAGCACGAGCATCGGGTAGGCGACGACGATCATGAAGTTGAAGCTGGGAAAGCGCAGTTAAGGGGTGGAAGTAAGTAAAGCGTTAGCCGGGAGGCATGACAAGACAAGCCACGTACAAGATGTCAACCAGCCCTTCGACCAATCCGATCTGTTCGTAGGGAAGGCAGATCACAAGGGCGATAGAAAGGGAATTCGCGGCAACGATTGTTGTGAACACAGCGATCAGTGGGACGGGAGTCCCGGCTTCGAGAATCTGAAAGAGAAGAACCGTCTCAATGGCCAACTCGCCGATCTTCAGCCACATATTCTGTTGCAACGTGTACAATTCAGCAGGTGGAGAGCAGTTAGCAGAGCGCAATTCCCATGAAAACGTGAGCTTTGTCTCTACTTACGAACGTACCGCTCGTTTTCGCGTGAGGCTGTCATCTTGAGCAAGAGAGACAACCACTTTTGCAGCGGAAGACGCGATCCAACTGCCCGTTTTCTCAGCGGCTCGCACTGTAAATGCCTCCTCGACATGCGCTTTCATGGTGTCGAAGGTGCCAAGCGACCGATTGGGCAGCTCAGGAGCTTGAATGATTCGTGTTGGCTTCCGGACCATCTTGACGAGAATGAACGCGTAACTGAGGCTGACAATTGATAGTCCGACGACAGCAGCCCAAAGCAGAGAGGGTGGCGTGTCGCTGACGAGCCAGAAGGACCCGTTGTCGAAGCTTTCAGTGCTCATGATGCGGTTCATAGTCGCATTCGGCGCGATAGTCAAGACGATGATCCATAGAGTCCACATCAGATAGATGCAGATCACCGTTCCAAGCAGAACCTTTAGCCTTGTAGATCCTTCTGAGCCGAGCTGGTGCGGTGACTTCCCATCGGTCTTGTGTTGAGGTACAAGACCCGAGTCTGCAGTGTGTCCGAGATGACTGGGAAACACCAACCGGCTGGAAATCACCCATTTCTGCGAGCAAGGCACATACGGCTTCACAAGTGCAGGGCCAGCACTGATAGCGGCCTTTGTGCTCTTCTTTTTGACAAGGCTCTCCTTTGGTAAAGGAGAGAACTGCTGGACCTCGACCTCGTCATCGTCCCAGAGCTGCTTCTTCAGGACGTCCATCTTCATGAGTGCTCTTGCGTCGGGCCAATTTCTAAAAGCAGCCACTCCCCATTAAGTCGAAATTGGATCAGCCCCGAAATATCCACTGTAATTGCCGAAGAAGAGATGGTGTTCGGCAACCGCCGAATGGGAAAGCAACGGCCCCGACCCGACCGTTTGCCCCGTGCTCTGCTTGCTCCAACGGAACTTCTCCACTGACCTTCACCTCCCACTTTTGGAGATATTGACCGTCACATCATTGCGGTTGCTGACTACCCGAAACTCCGTGACGAACGAACAGCATAAAGCGATAACAACGGCCTTCTCGGTGTTTTGAATCGATCCGACCCCGTTGATGTTGATGCATCGCTGGCCTTCAATACCCCGCTTCTCCCTTGCTTGCCTTCCGCTGTTGCTTCCAGATCTAAGGCCTCGTTTTCAGCGTTGTTGGTCAATCCTCCCCTCTACTTGTTAGCGTCAGTGAGTGTGCTGGACATGTCCAATTTCCGTTTCTGGCCGCGCTTTGCTTCATTCTCCTCCGGCTGTTGGACAGGTTCGGGCGATGCCAGAGGAGGCTCCGGCTCCGCCACCTCCTTCACGGCAGAAGGCTGGATTGCACTCGACTTGGGTAATGCTGAGATGGCTGCCGACTGAGCTGGAGCCTTCTGATCTTCCGTCAGTTGTGGCGTGGTCGTCACAGTTACCACCGTTGCATCGGCATTTCCCTCCAACTTTGGCTCCGGCTTGAGCGGTTGCTGCTGCTGGGCCCCCGCGTCTGGGAGCGTCGTTGCTGGAGGTATTGATGGCTGCTGTGGCTCCTTTGGACGTCGCGGCTTGACCACTTTCTTCTCTCGTGGCTTTTCGCACGTGTCTCGGAACACGATCTCCCGTCCACCCATCACCAGCTGCTGCATCTTCGGCCGACGCTTCCGGCGCTTCTTCACCGGTGCAGCCAACGCCGCAACAGTAGGAGCACCACTCGCTGGCGTTTTTACGCCGCTGCTTGCTCCACCAGCTACCGTTTGTAGACTTGTAGGTGCCGTAAGCGACTGAGTAGGTGCAGCAACTGGTCGGTTAACCACGGGAGTAGCCTTCACTTGGGGCGTCGTGCCTAGCGGTGCCGAAGCCACAAAAGGTCGTGGAGCCTGGAAATTCAACGACGGCGTTGTAAACGCTATCGATAAGTGCGATGCGAGAGAAGCAGCCGTCGGTAGAGGTACTCCTGAAGGCCGCATGAGTCCTGCAGGAGGCAGCGTGAACGCATGTGCAAGGCTGTTGGCGCTGGCACGCGCAGCCCACGCCATCGGTAGTGAAGCCATCGTCGCTGTAGGAGTCGGGGTCGGGGTCGGAGTCGGTCTCGCTAGGACAATAGCTGGAACGGGACGTTTCTGCTCGCATTCGCTTGGATTCACGGGCTTCATAGGCAGCTTGGGCAGCGCGCGAGGCACCTCTTTCTCCACCACACGAAAGGTTTTCAGTCGTAGCTGGCCATGTGAATGCGGCAGGTCTTCGGACATCACATTGTCCTTCTCCATCTCGTTCCACCGCACCACGAAGCGTCGACCCGAGTTGTCCACATCTAAATTCCCGCAAGCGTTGCTCTGAACCACATTCTCCTCCACCACCACGTGAGCGGCGTGGTAGAGCAGTCGCAGCCCAAAGCGACCATTCCGTTGGATCTTGTTTCGACGCAGCACCGCTCGTCCGCCCAAGACCGTCACGCCTGAATGTGCGTTGCCTTCGACCGTATTGAGCGCCATGACCAGAGCGCCACGGACCACCAAAACACCGGAACTACCGGCGCCTCGGATGCGGCAGTTCTGCAGCACCAGCAACGTCTCTGCTTCAGGAGATGGGAGCGCTGAAGCTGGAGCTGGAGCTGGAGTGGTTTCGACACTGACAGAGCCTGTAAGATCGATAGGGACACTGCTGGTGTTCTTGTCGTCGTGGCTCTTGCTTTTGTTCTTGGGTTTGCTCTTGCTGCGACCCCATACACAGACGCAGGCATTGCCCAGACCGTTCCCGTCCAATTCGCAGTACTCCATCCGCACACGGCCGTCTCCCACCACATGCAGCAGATGCTGCCAGTTGGCCAACGCGGCCTCACGTTTCCTAGCCGCACGCTTGCTCTCGCGCTTCTCCACAATCGCCGTTGTTGCAGCAGTCTCTTCCTTCATCTCAACTGTCGCTGCACTCACAACAACGGGATTGCTGACTGCACTGCTCGTCCGCGTCAGATGAAAGCCGCAGATGACCCCGCCTCGCGCACCCCACCTCAGTTGAGCTCGACCTGAATTCATCTGCAGCTCCACATGAGCATCCGGCGCCGCCAGTAACCGCATTGGAGTCGAGATCTCCAACACTTCCTCCACCGGATACACCCCTGGCCCGAAGAGCACTGTGTCGCCCGGTGCCACACGTGCTAGTAACTCAGTTAGCCTCGATGAACCGCCTTCGTTCACGTCGCTAGCCGTTACTTTCACAAACAGCGAGTGGTGCTGTGCTGCACGATGCCAGCTCTTACACACGATCTGAGCGTGATAGCGCTCTGGCAACGGGGCCAGTAAAGCCAGCACTCGCAGTAGCGCAGACTGCGGTAGACCCTCGTAGCCACGGGTCTGAGCATCCACGAGCTGCTCGTTCCTCACCCACACCGCCGGTCGATCCCAACTCGCCTCGCGTGTATCAGCATTGAAGTAGAAGGGCTGGCCAGTGTTGACACACTTCATGATTTCCCATGCTCCGCCCGTTAGCAGCCGCTTGCGACGTTCGAAGTGAACGTGTGCTCGCTCACGACGGTACAGCTTTGTATAGCGCTGGGTGGCTTCGTCCGGATCGGCGTCGACGTCCATTCGACCAGCCAGGAGCTCGCCGTCTTCAATGAGACGTGTCTCCTCGAGTCGCTTCTCGGCCTCAATGCGCTCAATATCCAATAGTAGAGTAGGTGGTGCTCCGTTCGGGTCGACACCGGCGAGCGCTGCCGCTTGCTGCGCTGGTGTATACGCGTACAGAGGGTCCACATCCTCACGGAAGTGCAACGCGTACCGATCAACCGGGTTCAGAGAGTCCTCGAAGCCTTGCAACGATGACACGGAGGCCTTCCAAGCCTGCAGTTTCTGCTCCTCTGCCGCCTCACGTGCCTTCTCACGAACCTTATCGCCACGTTTTTCAACTCGTTCGTTTTTGTGAGAGATCTTCGCGCGCTTACCTGCCCGTCTGCTATCTGTTGAGCTGCGACGTTGGCGCTTCCGACCGCTCTTCGGTGTGATACTCGCCAAGCTAGGCTCGTCATCCTCCACGCTCCCTTGTTCGCTGTCGTCCGAGACGTCAGGAATAGACTCCTCATCTCCATCCTCCTCATCTGCCGCGTCGCCATCCACCGTCTCAACATCCTCCTCCTCCTCACCTTCTTGCTCGTCCTTCTCGCTAGCTGGAGCACTCGTCGACACCGACGATGGCGTCGATGGTTTCGATGAAGCACCTCCAGCACCGGACAGTTCGTCAACTCTTGTCTTCCCGCTATTCACACCCGCACTTCCCCCTCCAGTCTCTTCCTCGAACTCGTTCTGCTCCTGAATGACCTCAGCCCGTGCGCCTTGCATCGCTACCACATCCTCTTCGTCTTCCAGCTGCGCCATGGCGTTCTCCACCGCGTCAAACGACAACTCTGCACTCTCATCCTCCGCCTCGTCTTCCTCGCTCTCTTCTTCCGATTCCAGCTCCTCGACGTCTCCGGCCCCAGTGCTACCCGTCATCAGCTCGCGAAGACTGGCCTTGGAGAAGAAGTCCGTCGTGAACTGACCCTCCGACATGACGAGGAAGTCCAAGTGCCGCTTCTGTTGGGCCTTACGGAGGATGTTCTCCTCCACTGTATGCTCGCTAACCAAGCGATAGATGTGGACATCTCGTGTCTGGCCAATACGGTGTGCCCGGTCCTGAGCCTGTGCATCCATTGCCGGGTTCCAGTCCGAGTCATAGAAGATCACAGCGTCTGCGCCCGTTAGATTGATGCCCAAACCGCCACTTCGCGTGCTCAGGATGAAGCAGAACACCTTGTCGTCGCGGTTGAAGCGCTCCATGAGTGCCTGCCGCTTCTCCACCTTCGTGGCACCATCCAGACGGAAGTACGTGTGGCCATGCAGGTTCAAAAACACTTCGAGAATGTTGAGCATCGAACTCATCTGCGTGAAGATGAGACAGCGGTGGCCACCGCGTTTCAAAGTGCGTAGTAGCACTGCCAGTTGTTGCAACTTGCCACAGTCGAATTGCACTAGCGCCTTGTCCGGGAAGAACAGCTGAGTGCGTTTAAACGCATCGTAGTATGGCGCAAGTAGTCTTCCTCCAATTGGCCGTGCATGCTCATTCTCCAATCCCTCAGCCTTAGCCTTGCGGGACAGCACGAAGTCTCGATGACTCTCAGCAAAGCCCCCGCCTCCATAGTTGACATGCGCCGGTCTCGCACGAGCTTTCGGCACATAGCACACCGCCTTACTGGCTAGTGGGAGCAACGCAGCGACCCGCTCTTCTGGATCTCGTACCATCATCTGCAAAGCTTCAGTTGGCTGTCGGTCGTCGTTTCGAGGATGTGCTCGATGAGCATAGACTTCCATAGCGTGTGAAATGAACACTGGCATGGTACAGACTCGAAGCAAGTCGTCGCCGTAGACTGGCTCGTCCAGGGACAACCCAATTTGAAGCTTCTGAAGCTGTCCAACGCCCACTCGCTTCTGTTCCCAGTATGCTCGACGCTTAGCTGCAAGCTGGACGATGCGTCGAACAACGTCCTTCTTATCCGCGAACTCTGCAGACACCGTGGCAGTTGCGTCGCTAGGTAGTGGGGCGCTGACGTCGTAGAAGAAGAGCTGTCGCCGCCTCTCGGACGTGTACTTTGCACTGTGTGAGATCTCAAGACCAGGTAGATTCACCTCTCCCCAGAGAGCCACTCGAGGACGAGCATCCACCAGCTCATCCACTAAGTAGCCGCAACGGGAAGGCACATCCACACTCAGACTGGGCATGTCGAACGGAGACTCAATAGGGCGTGGCTCGAACAGATCCGGATGGTTGCAGACCTTACGCAGTTGCATGAGCACGTTCATCATGCTCATGAAGTTGGCGCCGCGGCCTTTGCCACGTCCAAACATGGCACGTCGTGTACTGCCGCGCGAGATGAAATCTTCATAGAGGAATCGCTGTCGCTTGGACAGTTGGCACGTGATCACATGCTCAAATTTGCCGGGGAGCTGCTTGGCCACGTCCTTCTTCAGTCGACGCAGCACAAACGGTCGGATGATGCCGTGGAGCTGCGTCACCAGTTGTCTGCTACCATCAGCAGCCGCTACTCCATCCTGCTGCTGTGAGGGATCACCACCGTTCTCAACGATAAGAGCGAGCGGATTTTGAAACCAGTAACTGAACTCCTTCCGAGAGGCGAAGACGTGTGGCATGAGGAAGTGCATGAGTGCCCAAAGTTCCAGTAGGTTGTTCTGCAACGGAGTTCCCGTGAGTAGCAGTCGTCGCTGCGAGCTGAAGGTCAGCAGCGTCTGCCAACGTAAACTCTTCCAGTTCTTGATGTTGTGGGCTTCATCCAGGATGAGGTAGTACCACTTCTTCCGCTTGAAGCAATGTGCATCCTGCACCACAAGCTGGTAGCTCGTGATACAGACTTGGAAGGCGTTCTGCTTGGACCAGCCTTGCCTCAACTCCTTCCGGCGCTTGGCTGACCCAAAGTACGTTAGTACTTTAAATGCCGGACACCAGCGTTTGAACTCCATCTCCCAATTCACGAGGCAGCTCGTAGGCACCACAATAAGGTGCGGACCCCAGAGTCCCTGGCTACAAGCCAGATGCGCCAACAATGAGATCGTCTGGATCGTCTTCCCGAGACCCATCTCGTCCGCGAGGATGCCATTGATGCGCCTCTCGCACATACTAATGAGCCAGTTCACACCGGTCTCCTGGTACTCGCGCAGATCCAGGCGCGAGGTCAGCAGATACGGCCGCTTGAAGCCGCCGCTTCTCTTGATTGGAGCGGTGATCAGCTCGCCACAAGCAACAGAAGCGCTCTGGGGCGATGCCTCAGCGCCATCGCTCCTGTCCACCTTGTACCCGATGTCGTGTTGACGTTCCTGGTCTCCTTCTGCCGTTTCAGAGTGTTCGTCGTCGTGGTTGCTGGATTCCTTACTCGTCATTTTACTCCTGTATCGAGCACGAAGGTCCTCAATGGACATATCCCCTTCTTCCTGGAGCAATCGCAACTCTTCTTGCACCTGCGAACGTGACATTCCTCCGCCATGCTTCTCCTCCGCCTTGATCGTGGTCTCATCGTCCGCTTCAGCCTCCTCCTCTTGCGTTGTCAGCATGAAATCGACATCAGTGTCTTCTTCTTCGCCTTCATCAACATCTTCAGACTCGGGGGAAGCATTCTCCTCGTCGTCGCCTTCTAACGCTCGAGCATATCGAGCTCGCAGTTCATCAATAGACAGCTCGCTTTCCTCCTGCAGCGTTGCGACTTCTTCGGCCGCCTGTCGTCTTGAAACCGGTCCGTGTCGCCGCTCTTCCGCTGCAATCGTCGTCTCGTCGTCCAACTCTTCGTCTGTCAGCTCAAACTCCGCGTCTTCTTCACTATCACTAGCCTCCACTTCTTCAGGTTCACCACCAGAATCTGCGGGGTTCTCAGCCTCCATAGCTGCGTATCGAGCTCGCAACTCATCCACCGAAAGCTCGCCTTCTTCTTGCAACAAAGCCAGCTCTTCGTCCACTTCTACCTGCGTCGTTTGTCGTTCCTCCGCCGCAATAGTCCGTTCATCATCAACTTCCTCAGACTCCACCTCAAACTCCGAGTCCGCCGAGTCCTCCTCCCCTTCTTCACTCCTTCCACCGTCCTCTAGCAGCTCCTCAGCTTCATTTCCAGGCTCTATACGCGGCGAATTCGCCGTCAAGCCGCCAGTATCTTGACTTTCTTGTGTCTCCTCTGACAGCAATCCATGACCCTCCTGGAAGCTGGCGGCCAATGCTGACGAGTAGCGCTCCGTCTGTTCCACTAGCTGGGCCAAATGGCGCTGCATGGCGCGTTGTCGTAGCTCATCTGCCTGCAGCTTCACCTTGTACGCGATGATCTTATCGATCTTGCCCCAGAACTTCTTCACATCGCGACCTACTCTTGCCGCCGTACGCCGCTTCGCCACCTCCTCGCCCTTCTTCTGCCGTGCCAAACGCGCCTCTTGTCTATCCAGATGCGAAGCCAGCGCCTGGGCCACTGTACGGGCCGATTTAACGCGCCATTTCCGCTCTTGAGAGAAGTCTGCGGCCATCCACTCCATCTCTTGGAGCAGAAAATCGCGATGCGCACGCGTCACACGACGCCCCGACGCGTCACAGCCACGCTCCATATCCCGAGGAAGCGGTTTGCCCAGTGTGAGCGCCTCCAGCTGCGCTTCTAACTGCGTTTTCCGATCCAGAAGCGCCGACTTGACGGCGTCGCGATCATCCTGTCCGGCGGAAAATGGTTCGTTTGAAGCCGGAGAAGCGCTGTTCGCCGCCGTTCCTTCGCGTGGCACGTCTGTGGATGGGTTGGCTACCGATTGCGCGTCGGATTCGCGCCGCCGCTTGGCTGCTTGCCTCGCCAGCTTCAGTCGCGCGTTAGCCATGGCGCTCTCCGGAATCGAAGCGGCTCTCGATCGCGCCTTTGGGTTGGATGGTATCGGGGAGAAGCAGATATTTCGAGATTTCGACGGTTCAATTTGACAAAATACTGAAAATAAGACAAGGGAAATTCGGGACGGGCACACGAACGTGGACAGCTTTTGGCAAAAAAAGAAAGCAATTGTTAAATCCTGGTGTGGTGGGTCCCAGAATGTGGCATGCGCAGTGGCCAGCATGCCACAATTCCTTTTATGTCAAAATTAATCAGAGGGCAACAGGATTTGACAATTGTCCATATAGTAGTGACAATCGCACAGAAATAGGTCGACTGAAGGATAACGACGGTGGAAATTTGTGAATCAATTTGGAAAGTGGCAAATCGACTGAACAAAATAAGATCAATATGCGATGCGGCTAATGTACTTAATTTGACACATTTACTCACGCCTGGAACATCCAGTTTGAGGCATTTAGCATCCTGGACGGGATACGCAAAAATAGGGGTAAAAATAGGGGATTTCGATAGGGGATTCGCGTTCGAGCACTTATTACGGAATGCACCTCGTGATCACATTTGGATACGTGAGATTGACACGAAAGAGGATGCCTTCGTTCATCGCCTTACTCTAGTGCTCTAACCCCATTTACAGCGCAGGTCCAGCATTCTTCATTGTCTTCGGTCGTTTTTTGCTTCTGCTGTGATACGGCAGCTTGCGAGCATTGGGATTGTCTTCCTGGATGGCTATCCTTACCCGCTTCAGTAGTGTTGGAACCATCAGCTCTCGCGTAGGTTTGCGCGCTCGACC
>MBAC02002975.1:0-22424 GCA_001712635.2 Nothophytophthora sp. Chile5 | reverse complement strand
CGCCCGACAACTACGAGCGCGTGCACGCGATCTTGGACCGCTACCCGGAGAACTACAAGGCGTCGGCCATCATCCCGCTGCTGGACCTGGCGCAGCGCCAGCACGGCGGCTGGCTGCCGCTGGCCGCGATGAACAAGGTGGCGCGTATCGTGGACGCGAAGCCCATGCAGGTGTACGAGGTGGCCACGTTCTACACCATGTTCAACCGTGAGAAGGTGGGCAAGTACTTTATCCAGCTCTGCGGCACCACGCCCTGCATGATTTGCGGCTCCAACGAGATCAAGAAGACCATCGAGGACCACCTGGGCATCCACGAAGGAGGTGTGTACGCTGGCCAACCGCTCAACAGGCAGCAGTCCAACACTGGAACGCATTGACTGACGTGTTATCCCTTGTAGAAACCACGGAGGACGGCAAGTTCACGCTGCGGGAGGTGGAGTGCCTCGGCGCGTGCTCCAACGCGCCCATGGTGCAGATCAACGACGACTTCTACGTGCGTTCGTAGTGCTTAAACTCCGCCCAGGTCCTCAGACACGCTGATACTGACGTATTCCTATGTGATGATGATTTGCTGTGCCTTAATGCAGGAGAACCTGACGCCGCAGGCCGTGCGTGAGCTGCTGGACGCGTGCAAAAAGGACTCGCCGCCTCCGATGAACAAGTGGGGCAGTCTGCCCATGAACGGCCAGCTGTCGTGCGAGGGCCCGGAGGGCAAGACGTCGCTCCTGTGGGAGAAGGCGCCCGGCCCGGGCTTCCGGATGCGCCCGGATAGCGATCTCCAGCCCAAGGTGAACCCCAAGGACGTCAAGGATGCCATGCTCTACTGAGCAGGAAGCAGCATTGGCTCGACCGGTAGCGCTGCGGTGGCGTTGATCCACGACGGAGCACGTACTGGATGACCAAGGCCACATGTAAGGAACCGAAGCACCCTCAAAGCACACAACAAATAACACTGAAAAACTGCAGCACACCAAAGCACGAAGCTACTTATAAAATGTGCTGCAACGAAAGGTGACCAGCGTAGTCAGCACCTCTCAGCTATGGGGTCGAGCTCTCCTTTCTATTAGTCCATCGCGCCACTGCCTCTCCGTCTCGCTTGCTGGCCTGAGCCAAGCCACTACACATAACGTTCTCCCCACTCTCTCACGCCAACGCACCACATACAACACAGCAGGCTTCAGTGGGTCGCGTAGGCTCTAACTCCCGAGCAAAAGCGACTTGCAGAGCAACACCGCAGATGTGCCGAGCCAACCCGTGAAGTTGCCAGCCAGCAGCCCCATCGACGAGATGGTCACGTAGTCCGAGATGGACACGATCTCGCGCTTGGGCTTGATCCGTGGCTCGAGGTCCCCGCGTGAGGCTGGCAGGTAGCAGTAGTAGACGCCGGCCGCGCCCACCAGACACACCTCCCAGCCCAGCATGGTGCGTCCTGTCAGCGTTCCACTGTATGCGCGAGCGCACGAGCCGACAAAACCCGTCGCGAACGACAGCAGCATGGGCGCCAGCTGCGCGAACGTCTCGCCCATTTGCGGCTTGAGCGAGGGCCCGTAGTGGTCGTACAGCCGTCGCTTCTCCGGGTCCGACAGCACTTCATACGCTACAACCAGCCGTCAGCAAGGCTCTCCTCCTCCAACCCAGGTCAGTTGGTCTGGCCTTGAACGCACCTTCGGTGATGGCCTGGAACTGCTCCGGCTCCGCATGAGGGTTCTTGTCCGGGTGGTACTTGAGCGCCATCGTCCGATACGCCTTCACGATCACCGACGTGCTGTTCAGACCCACGCAGCGACCGCATCAGCACCAGAAAAGCAGCAGCCAGGCGTTGCGTCGACCGCAAACTCCGAGCCAACGTAGCTCCTCGCCCTTCTCTCTATCCATTGCTGAACGCAGCAGACGTACCTGGCGTCGGCATCCACGTCCAGCACCGAGTAGTAGCAGGGCTCCTGCACCTCGTACATGGCTCTCGAGCTCTCGGGGCTCCGTCCCCGTTGGGCTTCTTGCGGCAGCGAAGGCATTCGAGGAATACGCCACGCCGCTCGGAAGGTGATCAACGGGCGACAAGCCTCCGCCTCAGAATCAGATTGGAGTACCACACAAGTCTCGTCTGTGTTCTCGGACACGCTACGAATATAGCAAAGGATGTTTCATTTACTACGGGTATGAGCAAGTATCTTTCCAATAGGTTGCTAATCTAGCCCTTTCTCGAGGAAGCAAGTGCGCCTGGTTTTATGTCAATTTGACGTGGCAGTTGATCCAGACTATTTTCAGCCACTCAGCAGCGTGGAAGGCACGTAGGACGTTGTGATTGGCGGAAACCTCTTCGTGATCGCCTTGGCACAACAACGGGTGCGTTCCCCCTTGCCGTCTGCTTCTTGCTCGTGTTCTCCGCAGTGAAACGATTGCACCTTCTCCCGCTTAAAGATATCAAGGCAACGCGTAGCACACCCTCAAGAGCAACAATCTTTCCCATCCACTCGACCAATCCCATATTCCTCCCACTCACTATTGCAATAGCTCCCATCGCCGCCTTCTCGGAAGCGGCGCCGACGCCTTCGCAGCACACAAGGAGGAACGACGTGAGCATGAGCTTCGCGGACTTTGCGGCCGGAGGGTCGGGCGCGCTGCCGTCCTCGGCCTCGATGCGCGGGGCGGGCGGCGTCGGATCGCTGTCGCTGCCGGCGCGGCAGGCCGTGGACAACGCCACTCTCAAACTCGAGCAGTTCCAGCGGCAGGTGCTGGCCATCAAGCGCGCGTCCACCGCCGGCCGCGGCGGGGTGGACGACGACCTGCATGACCGGATACGCTTCGCCTGTCTGCTGCAGGAGGAGATCGCCAAGGCGCTGGCCATGGTGCCGGCGGACGCGGCCAACTCGCTGATCAAGCGCAAGCTCTGCAAGGACTTCGAGGCCATCTCGTCGCAGCTGGAAGCCGCCGTTTTGCGCGTGTCGGCACGCGAGCAGGAGGCGCAGAGCGCGTTAGTGGCGCAGCAGGAGGACGGCCGCATTGTGGCGGAGCACCAGGGCCAGGTGTTTGAGTTCGCCGAGCTGGAGAACGAGATCGCGCACAACGAAGCGCTGATCGAGGAGCGCGAGCGCGACATCACCAAGATTCACCAGAGCGTGGCGCAGGTCAACGAGATCTTCCGCGACCTGGCAGCCATCGTGCAGGACCAGCAGGGCGCCATCGACGACATCGAGACTCACGTGCACGAGAGCATGCAGCAGACGCAGCACGGCCTCGAGGAGGTCAAGAAGGCCTCGGACATGCAGAGCTACTGCGCGATCCAGTAGCCACGCGGGCGATCGCTGGCGGCAGCAGCCAGTAGTCAGCCAGAGGGCAAACAGAACAAGACGCAAGACAGCGAGCGAGTAGCAGGGGAGACAGGGAGAGGCACTACGTGCAGGGGGAAGTAAGATACAATCAAATCAAGGTGCGTGTTTACCAAGCTGCTGCTGCTGGGGGTGGCTCTGTCTCTAGCGTTGGTGCTGACGAGCCTCACGATCGCTTCTTACGTGCCAGGAAGCGAGCGCGAGCAGCGGCGACGGCGTCTGCAGTCACCGCAGGAGCGGTCTTTTCTAAAGTAGCAGTAGCAAGTGAACCGCTCGACTGCTTCGCTGTCTGTTCGAGGTCGCGTGTCTCACCTGGCGGCTCACGACCGCAGAGCGCGTACAGCTGTGAGACGGAGACGTCCAGCTTGTCCTTGCCGTAGTGTTCCAGCCAACGGCGTTCCACAGCCAGCGCTCCACGCATGAAGGGTTTGCTGGTGACTACGAGCTCTTGGTACACGCAGAACTCGGGCGGGGGAGCGTAGTGAAGCGCCGACAGCGGATGGAACTGCACCAGTTGCGCCGCCTTGTCTTCGTCCTCGCGCTTCAGCAAGCGGTACACCGTCTGCATCGTGCATCGACGTGCCGCGTTCATGAAGAAACCGGCACAAAGAGCTCGACGAAGGCGGTCGGGCAATGACGCGTCCGGTCGGTTATCAAGCTGCGCTTTACTACGCGGTTTGACCGCATCGAGATCTCGTGGAGCCAGTGACGCGATGATGTCACGGAGCTGCTTGACGATAGACCCAGCCATGCTCAAGGCGCGTAGTCGTAGCTGACGCTCTTCACACCATCGCTCCATGTCGCGACGACGGCCTTGGACCCTGTGTGAAGCCGTCTCGAAGGCTTCCAGCAGCGCCAGGTACGTCAGTTGGTCTCCATGTTCATGCAGCAGCCCCGTCTGTTTCAACACCAGCATCCGTTGCTCCCAACTCGGCTCTTCGTCCTCCTCCTCCTCGCTTTGCTCACGGTGCCGCCGATCCTGGCGCCGATGAGTCTCCACGAACACGTTCTCCACCGACAGCATGGCCACGATCTGCGTCATTTCCCGGCCACAACCCAGCAGTAGTGCCTCCACCAACGCACGGGAGAGCTTGGGCTCGAGCGGGAAGGCGGCCATGAGTCTGCCCAACGGCGTCGCCTCGCCCGTGGCGGCATCTAGCGCTCCCAGTACGAAGAGCTGCTTGAGTGCATCCAGCAGTGCGTCTTCGTCGGGCGGGTCCAGATACAGGAAGCCCAGTACGTCGCGAATGCCCAGCAGCTTCAGATACAGCACGGTGTTGGCCAGATTGGTGCGCTGGATCTCCGGCACCGTCTCCTGCGCCATCTCCTCGTACGACGCCTTGCTGTACAGCCGATAGCACTTGCCAGGAGCTGTGCGGCCTGCTCGACCGGCTCGTTGTTGAGCTGAGACCTTGGAGATCGGCACCACCACGAGCGACTCCATCTGCTGCAGTGGATTGTACACCTTTTGCTTCGTGAAGCCACAGTCCACTACATATCGCACGCCGTCGATAGTCAAGGACGTCTCAGCGATGTTGGTGGCCACAATCACCTTTCGAACGCGGTCCATGGGCACCTCGTCGAAGATCTCGCGCTGTCGTCGGCCTTGTAACGCGCCGTATAGCGGCAAGACCAGCAGCTCCATGTCGTTGCTTTGGGTTCCTTGTTGTACCTCCTGCTGCTGGCGATGCAGTGCTCGGATCTGAGCGCAAGCGTCTCCGATCTCGCGTTGGCCGGTGAGAAACACGAGGATATGACCCGCTGGCTCGCTGTTGTGTACCTGTAGTGTCGTCTCTACGGCAGCGCGTACATATGTGGACAGTGGACCTTTGTGGCCCATGATCTGCCGTTGTTTGGAGTGGAGAATGTCCACGGGGAACACTCGGCCAGGGATTCGCACCACCGGACACGGTGTCTTCTTGACCGACGTCTTCTTCTGCTTCTTCTTGGGCTTCAGGGCCTTCTCCTGCGGCTCTAAACGCCCGAAGAAGTCGGCAAAGCGCTCGGCATCTAGCGTGGCAGATGTGATCAGCAGTCGGAAGCTCGGTCGTTGAGCTGCCACTTGTCGCAGAAGACCGAAGAGCAGGTCTGTGTGGATACTGCGCTCGTGTGCTTCGTCCAGCATCACGACGCTGTAGCGCTGCAGCAACGGGTCGCGCAGACACTCGCGCACTAGCACGCCGTCCGTGAGGAACTTGAGGCGCGTGTTCTCTCCACCGCGGGACTCAAAGCGGATGGCGTAGCCCACCAAGCCGTCTCCTCCGACACGCGTGCCCATCTCTTCTGCCACGCGCTGAGCCACCGATACTGTGGCAACGCGTCGGGGTTGAGTGATGGCCACACATCGCGCCTCGCCAGCCTCCTTGGCGCTTGTGTAGGCTCCGCAGGCATGCAAGAACTGCGGAATCTGCGTGGTTTTACCTGAGCCGGTCTCACCTACGCACACTACCGTCTGGTGTTCGGCTAGAGCAGCCAGCAACTCCTCGCGGTGCTGTGCAGCGGGCAACAGCGCCGCTTGGCGAGCCAGAGCCGTCGGCTTGGAGTTCTCAACGTTGGGGACATCAGGAGATGCTGATCCGTGCCGACGATGGCGAGAGGATGGAGAGGAAGGTGTGTGTGTGCGCCGCGGCCCTGGAGAGCGCGAGCGGGAGCGACGGCGCTTCCTCGCGTCGCGATCACGGTCGTCGTCATGGTGCCATGCCATCTGCGCAGCTCTTTGGTGGAAATGCAGCTGTGCTGTATTTTCAACCAATCCTGGATCGTTCATATCTACCAGATATTTACCTCATTTGAATAACGCGACGGTATCCGATAATCTTAACGGATATTGGGGGGTTGTTTTGGAGTGTCTCGCACCTTGCACTCGGCGATTGATTCCGCTGCGGGCTCTACCGACCGGAAGGAAGAGATGCCAATGGTCACTCTCATTGCAGCGTATGCTCCTCTAAAGTGGGGCCAGCTCAACAGAGGCGCTTTCTGACGTGGCATTCGTCCGCCAGCCAGAGACTCTGGCCCAGACCGACGTCGTATCAAGTTGAAGCAGACCAACTTGTTCAAATTCGAACCACCTACTTTTGAAAAGCCAACACTGAGATTTCATTTTTGACGTGTCAGTCAAAAAAGCATTTCGTCGAATTTGTCAGTATTGTTTTCAAGAATAGTAGTGTGGTTAAGGAATAAACCGCTCAATACTACCCGGTCTTCCACAACTCAAACAATACTATATTCCTCGCCTCCGCAACATGCCGCTCCAAGAGCTCACCCGCGAGCTGGCGGAGCAGATCGCGGCGGACTTCCCGGCGCTGCAGAGCCTCAACCTGTCCAACAACGCGCTGCAGGACGTGCGCCGCCTGCAGCTCCTCCCGCGCTCTGTGGCGCAGTTGGATCTGGGGCGCAACCGGCTGCAGGCGCTTCCGGCGGAGCTGGGCACGTGGCTGCCGTCGCTGCGACTGCTGCGGCTTCGCGGCAACGCGCTCGAGTCTCTGCGGCCCTTGAGCGGCTGCGCACAGCTGCAGACGCTGGACGCGGGCGCCAACCGCGTGGCGCTCGTGAGTGAGCTGCGCTTCCTGCAACCGCTGACGGAGCTGCGGCATCTCGCGCTGGACGGGAATCCGCTGGCGAAGGAGGCGGCTTGCTACCGCCGCGAAGTGCTGGCCATGCTGCCGCAGCTGCAGTCGCTGGACGACCAGCCGTTCACGGCGGCCGAGCGTCTGTATGCCAAGCTGCAGCTCAAGACGCAGCTCGGCCTTCCGCCTGCTGGCGGGAGCTCGTCGGGTCAATCGCCCACTCGGCTGCTGACACCGGAAAGCGTCAGTCGCGGCGGCAATCGGCCGCCTTCGTCGCCTCCAGCGGTCGCTGCCTTGCGTGTGGAGGTCGATGGGCCGCTGCCATCGGCCGATGAGGAGGAAGAAGAAGAGGATAGAGGCTGGAAGACGCGGGGGAACCTGAGAGGGCACGACGCTGGATCGGAAGGCGCTCGAGTAGCAGCAGTTGGCAGAAGAAGACAAGCAGACGAAGCGGTGGCGGACTGGAGGCTGCAGCCTTGGGCGGCTGATGATCGCACCTTGAAGACGCAGAGGGAGAAGCCAGTGGACAGCAGTCGAGGCTTCAACGGACCCCAGCAGCAGATGACCAGCTGGTCCTCCGACGTCCACGTCTCGGTACCTACCGAGGAAGTTCGGGAAGAGCTACTGGCCAGTCGTGTGGCAGCGCTAGAGGCCATCCTGGCGGTTCAGGACAAGACCATGCGCCTCGCTCTGACGCGGTTCGGAGGCCGGACGGCTGGGATCTCGAGCGTAAACTCGACGGGCCAGAGCGGGAGCAGCGTCGTGCCGACTGCGGAGGCGGCGGCGGCTGTTTACACGCGGCTATTGTCCACTTGGCGGGAGAAATGCGTGGCTCTGATGGTGCAGATGCGGTCGGCAGAGCTGGAAGACGAGGCTCGTGGTCACGACCGCCGGCAGCTTGAAGTTCAGGCTTCGGAGGCTCTCGCAAGGCGCGAGGAGCAGCTGGAAGTGTGGCGACAGCGAGCGGCGGATCTGGAGGCCCAGCGCGATTTGGAGGCTGTAGCTGCTCGCCAGGCGGCCGAGCAGCGCTCCAAGGCAGACGAGAAGGCGCTGCAGGCTGTGCGCGGCTTGTGTTTGGAGCGGGAGAAGCTGCAGCGCTTGGCGGAGACGGTGGCGTTGTTCACCAGCGGTGTGATGCGGGACAAAGTGGAGCTGCTTCGCGGCGGAACGACTCGCCTTGAAGCGCTGGAACGTCGACTGCTGTTCGCCAAGGAGCGGGTCGACATGTCGGCGACGCTAGTGACGCATCGGGAGGCGAGGCTGCGCAACCGTGAGGCGGCGTTGACGGCGGAACGACGCGTCTGGACGTCTCGCCTCCAGCAGAAGCGCGTCGACAAAGCACCAGCGAAGGACCAGAGCGAGGGCGGTGACGAGGCGATGGTGACGTCGACCACAGGCGGGAAAAGACTCCGCCCGGCCACGGAGACGGCGCTGCGCTCGCTCTTCCAGCGCCTGGACGCCTACGACGCTGGGCTGGTGCGGTCGCAGACGCTGCTGGGAGCGCTGCGGCTCGGAGATGCCGGCGTGCTCCGTGCTGTAGGAGGCCCCAAGAAGCTGGCGAAGCTCGTGACGCACGTCGAAGCCGCGACCCGCAAGCTGTCACTGGGTGGAGGAGCCTCAGCCACGCTTACGTGGGGCGAGTTCCTGCTCTTCTTCGTCCCAGAGAGCTCGGTATCGCTGTCGGAGCTGCTGCAGGATGACGACGAAGCGGAGAACGGAGCCGCCGACTCCTCGCCAGTGTCGCAAGCCAGAGTCTGTTCGCTGTGCGCAGCCAGCAAGAGTGAGAAGGAGATGCCGAGCTGCTCGCTGGTCTCGGCTGGAGCTGAGGGCGACCTGGAAGCTGGAGAGCCAGCGTCCAGCAAGGCGCGTAGAGAGCGGCGGGCTCTGCAGACCTTGAGCCATGCGGAGCTGGTACAGCAGGTCCAAACGCTCCGTTCCGACCGCGAGCAGCTCCGTCGTCGCCTTCTCCGCGATGCCCACGATCTGCGCGAGCGAGTCCTCGGCGTTCGTCGCGAGTGGGAAGCGAAGACGATTCGGTTGGTCCGTCAGAAGGACGAGCTTCAGCGCGCTTCGGACTCGCAACTCGCGGCGATCCGGACGCTCCGGCAGCAGCTTGAAGCTGTCGAGCAAGGTCGCGACTCGGCTGTGCTGGAGTGTCGAGGCTTGCGTGACCGACTGGCGGCTCGGGAGCAAGAGTTCGAGCGACGACAACAGCAGCTGGAAGCAGAAGGAGCCGCGCGCGTGCGTCACGAGCACGAGCTCTGGCAGACGGAGCTGCAGGACGCGCGACTGGCGCAGTCGCTGCTGCAGGCGGACCACAGCAAGCAGCAGGTGCGTGTGCGGCAGTTGGAGCGCGACCTCGCGCGGCAGAAGGAGGCGCTGCTGGCCCACGAGTCGGAGCGCGTCGCGAGTCTGGAGGACAAAGTGCGTCGCCGTGACGCCGAGCTGGCGCGGCTGCGACGCGAGCGCAACGCGATCTTGAGCTCGTTGCGTGAACAGGAGCGGAAGCTGCCGCCTGCTGCGACTGACGCGATCGCCACGCAGACGACGGAGCCACCGCCGTCGGAGCAGCGCTCGGTGGCTTCGCAGACGGTCGCAGCATCAGCAGAGGAGCCGCGGCGCGAGCCGGAGGACGCGCGAGGCTTCCGGATGAGTCTGGACGAGATCGCGACGCCCAGAACGCAGCAGACGGCCGCCAATCAGACGAAGCAGCCTCCTTCCCGTCCTCCTGCGGGGCTCCAGCTGTCGCCTGAGGCTGTGAACCTGCGATTACAGAAGCTGCAGTCCCTCACGGAGGATCTGCTGGCCGACTGAAGCCGCGACAGCCACCAGCATCGCAATGGAAGTAGAAGTATGTATGATACAGGCACCCACCCGAGCCTACACGACGTAGTTCTTGCCGGCCACCATCTTGTGCTTGGCGTCGCCCGCGACGGGCCTTCTCAGCGCCGCTACCTGCGGCCCCAGCACGCTGCCGGCCTTGCCCTTCTGGCTCTTGGCCCATGAGTAGAACAGCACGCCGCTCACCACCAGCAGCGTGGCCACGCCGCGCTTGGTGTCGAAGCACTGCGACTCCTGCTGGCCGCAGTACAGCAGCGAGCTGAGCACGAACACGCACACGGCGCGCAGGCTCTGCATGATGCCGGTGGTCACGGCGCCGCTGGAGCCCAGCAGCAGGAAGTACGTGTACCCGTGGGCCAGCTGCGACAGCGTGTACACCACGAGCGCCAGCAGGATGCGGGTCGAGTCCCCGTGCGCTTCGGCAATAGGCTGCGACACCAGCGCGTCCCACTCCGGCAGCACGAAGACGCTCTGGTACACGGCGATGATGGCCACGCAGGCCGCGCCGATCTTGAGGCACAGCTCCGTGGGCTGCGGCCGCTCGGCCAGCTGCAGCGTGAACTCGCCCGTGACGTAGTTGCCGCCGTAGAACGCGGCGCCTACCAGCGTGTTGAAGCAGCCCATGAGCACCAGCGTGCCATTGCGGCCGCTGCCGGAGGCGCCCAAGGCGCTGAAGGCCAAGCCGAAGGTCACGAGGGCGATGCCCAGCCACTCGTCGCGCGTCACCACCTTCTTCAGGATGAAGCGAGACATGAGCGCCGACCAGCAGATCACGGACGAGTACACGACTTGGTACAGCCCGCTGCCGGCCATGGACAGCCCCAGGTTCGAGAACACGCAGCCCGCGAAGTCTAGCGCCACCGACACGACCACGCACAGCTGCACGGTGGTCAGAGCGCACGCGACGGTCGCAGGAGCGGCCGCGCTCTTCTTGTCGCTGGCCTCCCCGGTCTCCAGCTGTTCCGCTGCCGCTTGGGCCTCGGTGTCCACTGCCCCCGGCCGGCGCGTGAGCTCCATGGCTTCCTCCGGCTTGAGCCACTGGGCGTTCGGAGACGGCGTGCACTCCGGCTCTCCGGCGTCCTCCGGAGCCTCCGCGACGCGTACGGGAGTCGAATCGTCCGTCTGCTTGCCGACTGCGGCGCTGGCGGACGCGCTGGAGGGCGTGGAGGCCGGCAAGAGCCCGACCAGCATCATGCCCAGGTAGTTGCAGAGCGGCAGCAGCATGGCCTTCTGGTCGCCCGCGCCCTGGTAAAACACGAACTGCGCCACGCACGTGGACAGCACGCCCGTGAGCAGGAAGACGCTCTGCACCAGCAGCTTCTGCAGCAGCGCGGCGGGCGGCGACGGCATGGCGGGGCGAAGGAAGGAAGCGAGGGAGGAAGCGCTGGCTGCGTCTGGTCCTTTGGCGAAGTGCAAGCAAGTCTAACGGAGAGGAAAAACCCAAGCCAGGTTTAGAACGCGCCTATCCCAACCGGATGGAGATTCAGATGGGCCACTGGGTTTTTGTTCACGGTGGGAGTGGGTTGCTGTGAAAGGGTTAAATGACGGTCGTGTCCAGCTGCACCGGCATTAACACGATCAGACGACAGCTTTGGGTGCTTGGGTTTTTAGAGTCAGAATGAACCGGATACCTTGTATACGTGCGCTCACTACACACGTATACGTGCGTCCATTTGCGGAGCCTGGAGCCAACTGTCCTCCTTATCCGCCGCCTTGGGGTCTGATCATCTCGCTTCACGGTTGGCAAGGTCCAAAATTGGGTGGCGCAATGAGCAAGCGTGAGATTAAAGTGGCCATCTTTCTAAAGCGCCTCCGCCGTCCCGTTATGCCGTATAGCCCTCATACGTGGGGTAGACGGCGTAGTCCCACTCGACGCTGTTCTGCAGCAGGTCGGAGTCGAAGCCGTCGTCGCCAGCGCTCACGTAGAGGAACTTGGTCACGGGCACTGTGGCGAAGTAGCTGAAGGTCGTGTTGGCCGGCACAAACAGCACGTCGCCCTGGATAAGCGAGGCCCATTCAGCTCCGACCTCGACCGAGAGCTGCCCCTCCTCCACCTGGAAGGCCAGCGCCTGGTTGGCCGTGACCACGTTCTCCGTCTCGTTGCTGGTCTTGGCCGACATGGTGATGGTGCCCATCGTGAAGTTGCCGCCGCTCTGCGGGCCCTTCTGCACGGGGGCCAGCACTTTGTAGCCGTTCTCGTAGTTGAGGTACTTCTGCGCGTAGTTCTTGGCCACGAAGTAGGGCGTGTGGCCGTCGGTTGCCAGCTCGTTGGACCCGTTGTGCCAATTGCCACTGCCGGCCGTGCCGTTCTGCGTGTCGCTTCGAGTCTCCCATGTCAATTGGGCGTACACGTCGTAGGCCTCGAGGGCCGAGATGGTGTCGGCGTTCGTGCCGGCCGACGTGGCCGTGTGCGACGGCACGAAGGACGCCAGCGTGCTGGAGTTGTAGAAGGAGTCGCGTAGAGTCACGAAGAGCTCCTCGAAGCCGCCGGGCTGGATCACGCCCGTCATTTGGGTGTCCGGGTCCAGCACCTGGAACGTGTGGTACGTGTTGTGCGGCACGGCGCCGTAGTCGCCTTGGGTCAGCACGCGGGTCTGCTGCTCCGACGTGCCGTTGTAGGACTCGGCCCAGAGCTGGAAGCGTCCGCGAGTGCAGTAGAAGTTCTCGTAGTGGGTCTTGTGGATGTGTGGGAGCACACCAAGACTCGTGGACTCCGGCGCGCTCGTCTGCAGTAGCGTGAAGGCACCGCCCGAGGACGGCCCCGTGACGGAGAAGCGGTAGATTTGGTCGCCAATCTTCACGGCCTCGCCCATGTTCTTCGGCAGCACATAGGCACGCAGCTCATCCGGCGCCGTGTCAACCACCAGCGACGCGGTGCTGAGCGTAGCCACACTGGCAGTCAGAGCGAGGAGGAACGCGCAGGTCTTCATCTTAGGAGGGGGGAGGATTGGAGGACTGGGCAATGGCGTTCCAAATCGGAAATGGCCGGGATGGCGAGCGGTCGGCGCGTGCTGTAGGAAGGCACTCACATTGCAGGCCAAATTCTATCGTGGCACCTCGACTGGGCCCGAGTCGAACAGCTGCAGATTGGAAGCCTGCTGCGTGCTTGGTGGAAGACAGGGCGGAAGTTGAAGACTCGAAGACTCGAAGCCTGCTCGCGAGTACTATTCGGATGTACGTACGTAACGCCCCCCAAGCCCAGATGCCAAGCGTGCACGTGCTGGGGCTTCCGTTGTTTATGGCACAAGTGGCTCAGCGTCTCCGTCCTGCGGCGCTGAGGCCGAGCAATGGTCTTAGAGCCGAGTGGAAGGTGCGGAAGCTCTGCGTACCCATCAAATGATGATGTCCTGCTCAACGATTGCCTGCCGAACGGACAGCAGCAAGAGCAGGCCGTAAAGACCGAGAAGCTTGCGTTGACAGTCGGGACATGGGCTCCCAGTCCAGTCTGACAGTCGCAGTCCTTCTCTACGTCAGAGATCGTTGGCTTAACGGAAGACGTGGCCTTCTCAGCGATCGCGTGGCCCGGAAGGAGTGGAAGCCGGCAACTGATGATGCTCGCTCGTGTGGCTGAAGTTGAAGAGCTGTCGACGGAAAACGGACGGCGAAACGGAACATCTCGGACGTTGTATGGACCAGCTGGCTCTGGACTGGAAGGGGCGACACCAGTGGCTGCCTCTTGATGCGGCGACTATCCTTTTGATTATGCTAAAGCGCATGTTGAACAAGAGTCAAACGGAGGAGGAAAAACCCAAGCCAGGTTTAGAACGCGTCTGGAGATTCAGATGGACCACTGGGTTTTTGCTCACGGGTGGGAGTGGGTTGCTGTGAAAGGGTTAAATGACGGTCGTGTCCAGCTGCACCGGCATTAACACGATCAGACGACAGCTTTGGGTGCTTGGGTTTTTAGAGTCAGAATCTGGGGGACACCGCATATCCCCCGGCTGAGAGCTTCGCCTGCATTTCTAATTGTGAGGCGACTCGAAACCAACAGCAGCGCGGGTGTCGGCTGGTCAACAGAGGCGACCTCCCCATCTCATCCCCCTTCATGTGCTTCCGTGGTGCCTCCTCCTGTTAAAGCACCGCAGTGCAGCCCCCATCCCAACGGCGCCAGCAGCAGCTCCACTACAGCTCTCCACTGGCCCCATTGGTCCTTTTTGAGCCGATCTTACTGCATGAGTAGCCACGGGATCAGCCACTCGAGAGCTTGGGCGAGAAGAGCACGAGAGAGACCAGCCAGGGAGACTCGATTCCATGGCTGGCAAGAAATCTTCTGCGCTTCCTGCCCACCGTTCGCATCAGTGGGAGTCGGTGGTGGGTGACTGCTCACGTCGAAGGACAACGCTCCAGATGAGTTATCGGCCTTTCAGACTGAACTTCGGCAAAATACCAGTTGGCGTGATTAAATGACAGCTGTCGCATGGAGCGGTTGTCTCCCACTCTTCCGCCCATTTCTTGAAGCGCTATGAACCCTCGACTCTTATTGGACAACGCATCCACGCAGCACGGTCGCCACGTTTTTAGCAAAGCAAGCCTTTTTTCAGACGCGTGTGTTTCGTCCTGCTTCCCAAGTCCTCATTCCACAATTTGCCATGAGTGGCAAACACCCATCAAACCAGAAGAAGGCGAGACCAAAGAAGACTCCGACGAAGAAGGTCTCGATCAAGTCCACGAAGACACAGACAAAACCCGATAAGCCAAGAACAAAGTCGCCTGGTACCATCTTGGAAAAATCAGTTCTCGAAAGGCCAAACGTACTGCAATGCCGTTTGTCGGCTGGGTTCAATTTGTAAGGACCGAGCTCTTATCGACGAGATTCATCGCAGCGTACACGCCATGAAGCAGATTCAACTGGAAGCGTGGTATCTCGTCAACCTCCACACATTGCGCTGTCTCGACAATGGGCTTTCTCTTCCTGACTACTGCAGTCCAACCTTCTTTGACCATATCTGTTCTGGAGTTGCAACCACCCCAAAGACTCACCTCATCGCACGAAAGAACCCGGACTTGTGGAACGCAATCAGGATCTACCAAGCGCAGCGTGAAGTGGCCGGACTGAGAGAAATCTCAAACTTGACTGGGTACTCATCGCTGAAGGTACAACTCCGACAGCAAATGGTGGTCAACGCTGGAGTGATGATTCGCGAGCATTTTACAAACGACTGCGATTGTACGTGAGCATTGTGTTCGGAGGGACCACTACACGGGGCATGACCAAGCAGCAGAAGAAAGAGCGAATCGAGCGGATAAGGGCTATCATGAGGGCTTGCTTCTCCACCGACACTACAGATGACCCTGGAGCGCAGCAAATGAGAAGCATGCTGACTCCAGAGGACTGCATGTGGGGTGAAAAGTTCTTCCCGTACTCGAACCGAATCAAAGAGAACGGCCTCGGGTTCTACGCTCAACTCCTGTACAAGTTCCAACAGAAAGTCGAGGAGCGCATGAAGGAGGTTCCAAACGAGAAGGGTGTGCGTGCCTTCTCGTTGTTTCCAGTGTCGACGTCGTACGTGGGCAGTCAGTCACACCACTATCAACGCGTCGACACTTTCGGGATTTTATCGCGCATCAAGCTGGTCGAGGAGTACGAATGGACTGGCCTTGGCTTATCGGCAGCTTCGTTTCAACAGAATCGATGGGCGGTCATGCACAACACGTTCAGCATCGAGTCTTTCGAAACCAGACGCCCAGACTGTTCCCTAACTAAACCCGAGTTTGCGCTGTTGCCGGTCGAAGAAAAGTATCGCCATGCAAGCCATTTGTTTGCAAATCAAGTTACGACCGACGGCTACAGCGCGTCCGTTCTTCAAATACTGATGAGGGGTTGTTCGTGGCGTCTCAAAAGCACTCGAAAGAAAAAAAGCGAGCTGCCAGTGGTTTCTCCTGGATATGTATCAGATGTTGTGATCGGACTCGATCCTAGAATGCGAGCCGTGTGCACTGCGGTTCGAGAGAACGTAGGCGCTGTTCAAGACACCAGTCGTGTTCGACGGAGGCGGTCTCGCAGATCACATCAACAGAGAAAGAAGAAGGGCGGACGACCGCAGTGGATCAGACGGCGAAAGTCTCCTCGACAGAAGAACAACCGAGACATCGTAAGTGTGACGGGGCGGTCACAGAGCACAATGCACAGAGGAAGTGCTTGGCGGTCTACTATCGTCTTGACCGAACTGTATTCGGTCAGGATCCTTGGCCTAAGGGAACAAAGCTTAAAGTTTAGAAGCTAAAATAAAGACTAAATTGATTCCTTAGTTTGCGGCAGTATTTTACCCTGCAAATAAAATACCACTGAACTAATCCTTGCTAAATGTAATCCCATACAGCTGAAGTAAACTATCCTCCCAGATGTAGTTTACGCGGGTCAGCCACTTAAGGTACTTTGTACCATAAAAACGGGACCCGCGCGTCCCGAAAGAGTGACAATGTAAATCTTTATGTCACTAGACCAATACCGGTTTTACCGTGACTGTGAAAGGGTACAAACGTACCCGATCACTTTGACCGAGCGGCTATCAATATGTTGGAACTGCTCAAGAAAGAGCACACAAACATGGAGACGAGAAAGTATCCACCAAGCTCAGACCTAGAGGGTGACGTTCACAGTGGCACCGTAATAAATACTGGTGTTGAGTATTGAATATGGTCTGTCGACCTTGAATTGACCCGACCCATGCTTCGCCTGCGAGTTGGAAGCTGTTGCCTCGGGTCATCTCTCGTCTCCCTCTCTAATTCAACGGAGCGAGCGGCTCGAGTTGGCGTGATCGTCGCTTGGCGATGGCCGGCGACTTGAGTGGACTCGCGCTGGGCGTTGAGGACGTTGGCATGGCCGCCATCCCATTACTCGAGCCTCGGTGGTAGCTTGGGCTGCTGCTGCTCGCAGCGGTGGCGGCCTGTCGAGCCTGCGTGAGTGTGGATTGTCCGTCTGAGACACGACCGCCTTCAAGACGCAGCACGTCTTCAGTCGTTCCCTCCGGAGCTGTCCCCGGTCGCAGCTTCGGCAATTCGTCGCTAGAGGAAGAGAATGCCGTAATGTTGGCACTGGAGCTGCCACTCGATAGCGTAGAGTTGACGGCGCGACGACCTGCCAGTTCAAACTCGACGTTCACTCGGACCTTCTCCAGCTTGGGGTCGGCCAGCAGCTGGAACCAGCCGAGCACCGTGTCGGAGCTGCATGTCCGCGGAGACGCCAGCGACGAGTTGCCTTTCGGCTGCGACAGCTCGCCTCGTTTTGTGGCGCTAGCCTTTGGAGAAACAGCAGAGCTCGAGCCAAACGCTCCCGCCTTGTTCTGTCGACCCGATGGCCTCTTCCGATCTCTGCTCTCGTCGTCGCTCGCGTCCGAGTACGAGTCCTCGTCCTCCAGCTCCTGTTGCTGCTCATCTTCCTGTAGACTCGAGGATATGGAGCCCAAGGACAAACCGCTTGTCGTCCGCAAGGTAACTGCACCAGTGCTTCCGCCTTCGATCTCAGGCCAAGCGGAAAGGTCCGTGATGAGCACCTTGCTCCAGTCTGCCGGTATGCCTTGCAATGCCATCGCTCGATTCGTGGTTCGAACTAGCGTGACAGTCTTCACTGCTGCTGGAGGAGGAGGCACGACGGCTCGAAGACTAGTAGACAAGCTGAGCATCATGTCTTGGTGGTGAGGGTCTGCCAGCGCCGCGATCGCAGCCACGATGCCTTCCTGCACCACCTTGTCCACATGCGGATCGTCCCACTCCGCGCCGTTCTCCGCTGCTGCTCCCGCTTCAGCTGTGCCGTTCGGCTGCTGCATCGGCGGTGGTGGCTGAGCGGACAGAGCCTGCAACGCCAACGCACATACATGGCGCTTGAGAGGCGTGGCGGCGGTCGTGCCGAGTCGGAGAAGCACTTTCACGGCGTCGTTCTTGATAAGTTGTCGCTTGCTGCGACGCAGTCGAGCCAAGTTGTACAGAGCCATCACCACATGCTCGCGTGTCTGCTGAAGCGTGGCTTGTGCTAGCGCCAATACAATAGGCACTACGGCCGGCTGAGCCGCGAGCCGTTGGTTTCGCACATCCTCCGCTTTGCTCGGAACTGTGCCGCTGCCGCTTCCATTGCTGCTGGTCCCGCTCGTCAGGGACATCGGCGTCGAGACAGACGCAGACGCAGGGGGCTCCTGACGCGACAGGTTGCGGATCACCACCATGCAGTGCAGCGCGAACTCCTCCCCGCGCACGCCGATGAGTCCTTTGAATGGCGCGCGCGTGTCACTAGCGTTGGTGGCGCACAGCAGCGCCAGAGCATCCAGCGCGCCGTCCCGCAGCATGCCGTCGTGGCACCTCGCGTTCGCCGACAGACTGCTCAGTGACGTGACGATGTTCATGCAAGCCGCGCTTTCCTCGGCTCGAGTCGCCGAGCCGTCCACAGCGCCTCGCGCGATGGCAACCAGCGCACGCACGACGCCGTCCTTCACCAGTCGCTCTTCGTACGACACGTCGGTTCCTTCCACCATCTCGACGACGCCCATTTGAACGCCGGCATTCAGTTTGGCCAGCGAGCAGACCATATCCGTGGCTACACGCAGTGTGGGGGCTTCGGCCGCCATCTCCACGCTCGAGAGCAGCGCCACCAACGTCGGCAATCCATTACAAGCGGTGAACTTACGCTGGTTGATCTCGAGCGAGAAGAGGTTGCGCAGCGTGAACACACAGGCGATAGTCGTTTCCACACAAATGGAAGGTCCGGAGGCACTTTGCGGTGCGCGGCCAGTACTGGCAGGTGCTGCTGTGCCCTTTCCGCTCTTCATGGCATCGTTGATGGCGCCTACGACCCCCACGGCCGCGTCAGCGGTCATGACTTGTACAGCTATGGAAACGGCACTGAGATTCGCCAGCGTCTTGGCCGCGTACCGGCGCATGTCTCGGTTCTCGGACTTGAGCTCTGTGACCAAGATGGCCAGCACATTGCTCTCGTCTCGCACGAGCGATTCCGCCACTCGAGCGTCCGTAGCGCACGACAAGTTGTACAGCACGTTGGCCACGTACAGCTTCGTCTCCGGGTCGCGCACCTTTGCGAGGTATTTCAGCACGCTTAACGCCCCTTCCTGCAGCATCTGCAGCTCCACGTTGGCGGCTCCACCGGTCGCCACGCCAGAATTTTCGCCACTTCCGCCCTCAGTTGCCTCCTCGTCTCGAGCAGCAGCGCTGCTGTTGTTAGTGACACACGAAGCGCTCGAGAGATTGCTGAAGATGCCGCCCATGAACCGCTTCATCGACTTGCTCAAGTCAGCCTGATACATCTTGGCGAGCACTCGCACGAGCTCCATCTCGAGCAGTTGAGTCGTCTTGCTCGGGTCCAGCGAGATGTTGTACAGGGCACGCAACGCCAAGTCGCGGATGGCGTCGCTCTCCAGTCGCGCCAGCTTGAGCAGCGCATAGAGCGCTCCGTCATGCACCAGTCGGTCGCGTGCGTCCTCGTGCGTGAGCAAGTTGAAGAGCGCCTTGGCGCAGATGGCCTTGGTCTGTGCGCTGTTCACGCGCAGCAGCGTGATCACGATGAAATCGTCGACGGTCGTGTCCCGCCAGACCCGGGGTGGCAGTCGACCGGACGCGAGGGTGGGCCGCTCGGTCGCCAGATTGCAGAGCGCGATGGCTGCACACACTTGAGCTTCGTGGATCCCCGTGCGCATGACCATGTTGAGAGCCGGAGGGATGTCGGCGTGCTCAGCCAGCAGCTTCAAGCCGCGAGGCGCTGTCAGCGCCACCTTGGCGATGGTGAGGGCACATCGCCGAGCCGTGCGCTGCTGTAGGAGCGCCGTGGGCTTCGCTAACCGTGAGTTCTTGGCCGCCGACTGCGTGGCCAACAATAGGAGACACGCGAAAAAAGCCGGCGCGCCGACGTTCCTACAGCAGAGTTCATGCAGCTTGAAGGCGATCTGCGATGCGGCGTACTGGGCCTTGACGATGTATCGGTCGGTGATCGCATCACGAGGCCGCTGGTCCGAGGCTGATACGGTCAGGAAACGCTGGATGGCCTCCAGCACGCCGTCTTCGAGAAGCGTGGCACGCCTAGCAGTGTGCGAAGCCAAATGCGCTAATGTGGCCAAGCAGTCCAGCCAAAGCGCGTAAGTGGTGGCTGGCGGCTCGGCTGTACTGGACTTCTGCAGCACGCGTACGAGAAGTCCCACGGCGCCCTCGTAGTAGAGCGGCTCGTGGTTCTCGGAGCGCGAAGACAAATGGTGCAGGAAGCTGATGCAGATGCCGCAGAGCTCGGCATGCGCCAGGTTCTTGGACGCGAACATCAGCATCGTCGGGATGGCGCCGACCTGTTCTGTGCCGGCAGCTTTCTCGTCGGAAGTCTGCGTGGCCTGAGTTAGTCTGGTCTTCATGCCTGGGTCCTTGGCCAGGCCTAGCATTGCATAGACGCAGGCCTTCTGGATCTCACGACTGCTGCTACTAGCACTGGCAGCCACCGTGTCTTCGCTGCGAATGAGGTTGAGAAAGGCAGGCATGACGCCTGCGTCCACTAGCGCTTGGAAGTTGGCTGGGTGGAGCAGCAGATTGCTGAGTGCCGTAACGCAGTCAAGCTTGAGCAGCACGGCGCTCGTCTGTTTGTCCTCGATCCCGTCGGCAGCGTCTTCGCCTTGCTGTTGGGGCTGCTGGACGCTCGTATTCGCTGGCTCAGGAGCGTGCAGCAAATGCAGCAGGACGGGCACGGCGCCGTCCTGCACGAGTGTCGGGCGGCAGCGATCGTCCAGCGCCAGATTCGCGAGCGCTACCACGACGAATTTCTCCGTCTCGACGTCCACACCCACGTTCAGCGACGGCGAAGCCATCAACACAGACTTGCGACTCTTGCTGCTATCAGAAGTCTGCTCGCCGTCGTTGTCGCTCTCATCGTCGTCGTCGTCTCCGTTTTGTCGGAGAATGTGCAGCAGCTTCGGGATGAACCCGGCGTTGCGCATGCGAACGTGGAGCTTTGGATTGCAGCAGAGTGTGGCCACGACGTTGACGCAGTTCTTGCGGATCGTGTAGAGCAAAGGAACCACCAGAGCTTTGCCTTCTGCACCGCCTTCCACGTCGCTCTTGGTGGTCGCCTGGACCTCTCGAAGCGCTGCCTCAACGCTACTGAGCATGTCCGACACAATGGTGAGTGCGTTGTTCTTCGAGAGCGAGTCCTGGTTCGTCTTGACGGCCGCGAGGTTGCACAGCGTGCACGAAATCGTCTCCAGTAGTGCCAGTTGCATTGGCGCCACCGCGGCGGTGGCCAGAACGCCCAACGCAGCGACAGCACCCTCTTCCACGATCACTCCCCGCGTCGTGGGTAGAATGGAGAGATTCAGCAGCGCTTGAGCGCAGATCTTGCGGGTGGCGGTGTCTCCGTGCCTCGACAGAGCGACCAGCGCGGCCAGCAGCGCATCGCAGGTCACCGCACGCGGCACACCGGCCAAATTTACGAGCGCCAGCACACACAACAACTTCACTTCGTTGGGGGCAGCCAGAGGCGATGCCACAGCGGTGGCGGCCGTCGCCATGAGCTGCGAGAGAGCAGCCACCACACCCTCGTGCACCATCGTGAAGTGGTGCGTCTCGTCGATCGTGAAACGCAGCAACGCGCGAGCGCATAGCGCCTTCACGGTGGCGTGGGGCGTGTGAACGAGATCCAGCAGCGCCACCATCACGCTGTCGTCCACCATCTTGACGTACAGATCTCTGGTCGCTTGAGGAGGTGCTATCGTGACCAACGAAGACGAAGATGGTCGCAAGTGAGGCTTGTGGATCGGTGTGGGCGGAGAGGCAGGCACGGGGTCGTGATACGTGAGGTTGAGGATCGTAGCGGCGGCGTAGAGACGAATGGCCGGGTCGTCCAGCTTGAGGACGCTAGTAAGCGTGGCCAACGCGCCTTCTCGAAGTAGCTGGGCCTCGTAGCCTTTATGGCACGAGATGCTGTAGAGTCCTTCGACGCACTTGACCTTCATCTCCTTCGTCAGGACCGCCGTGCTCACACTATTATTGCTCCCACCACTGATGGCGACGCTGAGATTGGGGGCAGACACCGTCGACGTGGTCTGAAAGCCCAGCATCTGTTGCATCAGCACGCCTTTCTCGCCGGTCGACGGGTTTCCGGTGGTCGTCAACGTGTTGCTGCCGCTTTTCTGCTTGTTAGTGGCATCTGGTGACGCGAGCAGGAGATGACTCAACGCTGCAGGTGCCAATGTCGACGCCGTAAGGAGTCCGTGATACGGATTGCAGTCTTCGGTCCGGAACTGGGACCTGTCGATACGCGAGAGATAGATCATGCCTTCGTCGTAGTCGCCGCGTTGATAGAAGAGGTCGCCGCCAAAGTTCTTCTTCTTGGCGACGGCCACGGCGTGTTCGCGCTCGCTGTCTCCGCTGTTGTGAGCTGCATCTGCTGCATTGCCAGTCGCAGTGCCGGCGCCAAAGAACGTCGTCAAGTCGCGCAGTTTGCCAGGACTCCCACCGCCGCCTTCGTCGCCCAGCGTCTTGCTGCGGTACTTGTCCTGTGCCTCCTGCCGCCTCTTCTTGTTGGCTGCCTCGCTCTTGATATGTTGCAGCAGCGCACGCACGAGGTCGTCCTTGTCGGGGTGGTCGCGCCAGAAACCGCGCTGTCGATGCAGCTTCCAGTGCTTGACCAACTCCTTCAGCTCCTCCAACCGGATGGGCGAGTTCTGCGGGTCTCGATTGCGCGGGAACAGGTTGTACTTGATCAGATACACGC
>MBAC02002973.1:0-21379 GCA_001712635.2 Nothophytophthora sp. Chile5 | reverse complement strand
TCCTCGCACAGCGTGAGGTCGCCTGTGGCCTCGGAGATCATGATCTCCATGTGGAAGAGGTAGAACTTGAGCGTATCGAACACTTGCTTGGCGCTCACCGCCCCCTCCAGCGGCATCACCACGAACTTGAGCGCGCAGTAGTCGCCCGACGGCGACACGAAGCACGTCTGCTCCGAGCTCGGCACGCTGAGGTCTGTGAACTCGGTGCGCTCCCGCATGAACCGCCTTGCGTCTCGCAGCACCCGAGGCTTGGCGGCCAGCAATGTGGACAGACGCTGCTTCTTGTCCTTCCCCAGGTGGATGAAGTTGTCGAACGGGATCAGCTTCTCCTGTCGGGTCTGCAGCAGAGACAAAAGGAGAGAAGGTCAGTTCGTCGTTCAGCTAGTGGCTGGCGGTAGGTAGCACTCTCAGTTGCTGTCTACGCACCGTGAAGTCTGAGAGCGCCGAGTGGACGCGTGCGAGCGCGAACTGCTGCTTGTGCGCCGTGTCGCGGAGACACGAGTTGACGAGCTGCTGCTTCTGCGTGGAGTTGGTCTGGTTGTTGATCTTGGCGGCCTGGTGCTTGAGGTAGTCCACGTAAGCCTCGAGCGCCGGCAGCTCTTCCATGAGCGCCTCGATCTCTTTCTGCGGGAAGCAGCGGCGGAAAAGAACATTAGAAGGGCGCGCTCGCAAGTGTTAAACCCGAGTAGAGCGCTGTGAACGCACCTTGCGGGCCGTGTAGGTGCGCATGCGGGTGTTGGAGCCTTTCATGTCGTCGTCGTCGCCGAACGAGCGCGCCCGCTTGCCAGTGACGGAGGCGCGACTGGCCATCGGCGCCAGCGGAGGCGACACCGGGAAGAGCTCGTCCGAGCCGCTCTCGCTGCTTCCGAGGGGCGTGCTGCTGTGTTGATCCTCCAGACAGCCCAGCAACGCCGTCAGCTCGTCAACGCCGAGCGTCTGGAACTCGTCGCGAGAACTCGCGTCGTCGGGGGAAACGGGGGTAGGATTGACGAGGACGCGCCCCGCACATTCCCCGGCTGAGAGCTTCTGGGTGTTGACGCTGCTGTGCTCGATCGCCTGCATCTTGAATTGTGAAACCAGCAGCAGCGTGGGTGTCGGCTGGTTCGGAACGTGAGCACTGGGGAAACAGAGGCGACCTCCCCTTCTCATCCCCCACCATGTGCTTCCATGACGGCCCCTCCCGTTAAATCACCGCAGTGCAGCGCCCCATCCCAACGTCGCCACCAGCAGCTCCGCCAGGGCTCTTCGCTCGCCCCACTGGCCCTTTCTGAGCCGCCCTTTCTGCATGAGTAACCCCGAAATCAGCCGCTCGAGAGTGCCCAGCCCCTCGCACTCGCTTCCGTGGCTGGCGAGAAACCCTGAGCTTCCTGCCCACCGTTCGCACCCGTTGGGGGGAGGCCACGGACAGGTGGCTCGTTTTATCAGGAGGCGGTGGGCGATTGCTCACGAAGAGGGGGACGCTCCGGATGAGTTATCGGCCTTCTCAGCGGAAGTGCAGACCCGACTCGCTGCAGTTTCGACTGCACCGGCGGAAATAGCCGAGCGCCCGCCTGGAGGAGATTCGTCACTCCGTTGCACACGCAAGGCCGTGCACCCGCCTCTGTGGCAGGGCCGGCGTCGAAGCCACTCGCTCGCTCGGTGGCGAACGGCTGCAGTCGCCGCTGCTAATAGAAATGGGAGCCATCTCGGATGCCACGGCTGAACCGTCCGTCTGCTTTGATGAGTGACTTCTCCGAAATGGGCGGCGGTTCTTCAGAAACGAGATGGGTTGGCTGCGATTCGGAACCGGATGACGCGCACCGTGTCAGGTCGAAGACGCGCCTATTGACGCGCTCCGACCGCTGTCACGCGGCGCGTCACCTGGCCAGTTGTCGGAACGCGTCCATCCCGAGAACTCTCTCGACGGAAGAGGGAGGCTGGTTTCAGAGCGGGTGGATGTCTGCAGAAAACTTTCCTAGTGGGCGGAGCAGTGCCACACTCAAGCGCCCTGCGCAAACGGACGGATCGCAAGGGCGAGCAAACGACGACGCCGTGTGAAATTCGAGACGCTCGGACCATTTGCCGCCGATGCAAGCACCCACCCGTACGGTGCCGTACTCCTACCCAACGCAACGGTCGCTACTGCCGCGTCCCCTCCTTGGCCAGTTCGGGCAGGTCGAACAGGATGGCGAGCGAAACACGCGCGATGTTGGCGTTCCCGAAGGCCCAGGCCTGCAGGATCGCAGCCAGCGAGTAGCGGGCTCCCACCGCCTGCAGATACGTGTGCAGTCTTGGATACAAACACACACAACGTTCAGTTCTTGCGAGTGAGTCCCCCCCCCCCTCCCCCCCCCCCCCCCCCTCTCGATAGCAGTCCAGCCATCGCATCAATCCTACTACCCAGTACCTCGTAAAGTGCGCAGAGCCACTGGAGACGACGGGCACCAACTCGAAGTACGCGCTTTGATTGCTGGGACTGGCGCCACCACCTTTCCAGGAACCGATCGCACTGCGGAGGGCGTGTCGACGCTGCGTGTCCAGTTGTGGTGACTGGCGACCCAGCCCAACATTCTCCACCAGGACCGAGTCGGTCTGTTTCGCCAAACACGTCAGGTCTTCTCGCGTTTGCAGCTGCATCCCGCCGATGAAGAAGCAGGGATTCCAGGCGCGATAGACCAGCGAAGCCATCGGAAGCGAGCACAGCGCCACAACCGGCAGCCAGAGCAGCAGCAGAGCCAGCACGACGGCGCCACGTACTGCCGCGAAGAAAACGAAGAAGACAAGGTTGGTGGTCACGAGGAAGGCCAGCATGGTGAAGAGCAGCGTGCCCAGCAGCAGCTGCCCCACGTCGTACTCGCACGAGTCCACGCGGTGGCGCAGCACGTTGATCTTCTTGCCCAGGAAGAGCTTGGACAGCGAGGAGAAGAGCCCGAACTGCAGACGGTTGAGCTTGGCGAAGTAGAGGTACACCCAATGCGAGTGCCAGGTGGCCAGACTCGCGAGGTCCGCCACCAGCGACACTTGCAGAGTCACGCCCATGTGGCGACATCCCAGCAGCAGCCACTGACTTAGAGCACCGCCGCTTTGTCCCGGGGGAAGCAACTCGGCAAAGACGAACCTCCACAAGTCCAGCCACAGGAGGATGCCGTTGCCCAAGATGGAGGCCAGCGGCTTGTTGAGCTTGAAGCCTGCAGGCGCGCCCATCAGCCACACCACATTGGCACGCAAGGCCTCGACCACTGCGGTCGGGGAGCTGCCAAAGGGAGAGAACGTCGTGTTCGAGCCCACCAACATTAGCGAAAAGATAGTCGACACCTTCCGCCAAATTGCTTTGCTTACCTGTCGGCGTCTTTGAGAACCGATGTAGCCATTCCAGCCACGTGGTCGCTTGCCAGCCGCCCAACTGCCAAGTCCAGCAGCAAGAAGCACACGCAGTTCCAGACCTCCAGTAGCGCCAGCTCTGCACTCCGCGGATCCAAGTAGCGAACGTGTTAGTTCCCAGCCCAACCCACCTGCTGTAACCAAGCCCCTCCGTGTTTCCGTCTCCTACTTTCTTCATGAGAGAGCCGTCTCTGCTGGCTGAGAAGGTAATAGCGTCGGAAGCGGCTGGGTAAGCTGGCAGCGTTGTGCGCCTGATGGGAGACGACCGCGAGGAACTGCGAAAGATCCTACATGTACATGCAGGCAAACGGGCTCCAGTGATGAGTGGTCGATCGCCTTCAACATACGACCGTTAAGTCAATTGTGTCCGACGTAGAGCGGGTCGTACCGCTAAGCGCTTCCCGCCGATGAGGAAGAGCCAGGCTGGCGCGTGTACGGACTCCACGACGACCTTGAAAGCCGTGGCCACCGACAGCAAGGCCGCGAAAGGGGCGTAGACAGCGTAGTAGCACGCCCAATCCAGGACGAAGCGCGCTCCTGCGTTGCACAGGGGCGATAGTCAGACGTAGTCCGTCACAGAGCGCAATCGATCGATAGCCCCTGGAGTGGACAGCACAGACCTGCCCAAGCCCGCGACGCACGGCCTGGCTGTCCAATTCGCTGTGCCCGGTCTCGTTGGTCTCGGTCGCGTTTGAAGTAGCTGTCGATCTGGCGCGAGCGCTCACCAGCATTGCATTACGGCTTATCAGCCAAAGGGAGGCAGTCAACACCGAGCGAAGCTGCACAACGCAGAACGTACGAGATCCAAGACGAGTGGGGCGTGCGATGGCGTCGTTGCGAACTCGTGAGGACGCAGCTGCTGAGCTCGCGAGAACGCGCCGGACGCAGCGACTTTGGCGTCGTACAGCACCACGTTGCAGTGCTGGTCTGCGCCGTCTTCACCCTCGTCTTCTACGCAAATAGACGGCACAGCAGCTTGGGGATGCATCGGGTTGGTCGATCGCACTGCTCGGAGGACAGTGCTCCCGCCCGAGTGGCTCCGCTTCGGCATAGCCACTTCGGTGTCCATGTCACATCGTCCCAAGACCTCCAAGCCTTTGGCCAACGCAGGCGCATCGCGAGTCACTGAGGGAGAAAGCAGCTCAGTTGGGACGAACAAGCAGACAAAAGTCACCCAACTGCCGCCCACCTGTGCGCACCGCTACGACGCAGAACGTGCGCGCGTCCACGCGGTAGCCCACCAGCTCCCGCGCCGCGGCCGGCGGCTCCTGCGACGCTGCAGCCGCCGCGTGGAGCGGCCAGTAGACGACCACACCCGCCATTAAGAGGAAGCTCGGGGAGACAAGCCACGACACGCCTTGCCTGTCACTGCTCAAGTTCCCAGTTTAGTGTGGCGCACTTGTGTCCGGATCCGATACGCTCCCGCTGGTCGCGTCCTACTATAAGCTCTTCCGTCCTGGTTTCAGAAGCACCTCGGATGAGCGAGCGTCCGTCACATCCGCATTCGCAGCATGGAGGACGAGCTGATCGCGCAGCGGGACGCGGCCATCGCCGTGACGAAGGAGCTGCAGAGGCAGCTGCTGCACCACCGCCAGGAGGTGGAGCGCACCTTCGAGCGCCGTACGCTCAACGCGGAGCGGCTGCGACTCCACGCGGAGGAGAAGCTGCGGCGCGCCACCGAGGACAAGGACTGGGCCGTCGCGGCCTGCAACCGCCTGCTGCTGCTGTCGCTCTTCTGCGGGCTGGTCGGCGCCATCGTGGGCTGGATCTTCGGGCTGCTGGTGTTCCTCGCGTTGGGCCAGCCCTTCGCAGGCTTCCTGATGATTCTGCCCGGCATGGCGGTCGGCACGCTGCTCGGACTGGCCGTCGCCAAGGTACGGACGCCCAAACTAATGCTCCAGATGAGAGCGGCTCTAATAGACGCGATCGGTTGCAATCGCTGACGACAGACGAGGATCCAGCTGGAAAGCCGGCGACGCGACGCCAAGAAACAGGGCGCCTTGCGCCACTCGGAGGTGGAAATGGCGGTGGGCAGCGGCATTGCAGACGCCGACGCGCCGCTGGAGCCGCTAGAGGGCGTGCCTGGCATGGAGGAGTGGAGCGCGTCCAACCCTCGGCACGCAGATACAGACAGGCCAGAAGCAGCCGCGACCGCCGGCAGCAGCTCCTTCGGCGTCACGTCGGTGCTGGGCATGGGCCTCAACGCCGCGTGGTACACGGCGCAGACGTCGAAGGACATCGCGTTCGGTTTGTACCACGGCAAGGAATACGTGCAGGGCGTCTTCCATCCCCCCGCAGCTCCAGGGGCCAAGAAACAGCAGTAACCAGCCCACGCAGGAACACGCGGGGCGAAGGTGCTGCGGCTGCAGAGGATCGATCGGCCGCACTGCATCGAAGCAAAGGGCGTGCTAATTACTCAGAAAGAAGGCCGGTGTGCGCTACGTGGCGCTGAGGCGAGGGGGGAGAGGAGTCTCACATGAGCCACGGCCACCGACCAACGTGAGCTCTTCAGCTCCTGCATGCGAAATGGAAAGCGGTTTTATTGTGGTTTTCACCTATTTTGGCAAAACTGAGGGTATTTAATAGGTCCGAAATGATTTGAAGGTCAGAAAAAAAGAAAATCCTGGTTCTAAATCCGAGAGGCAAAATGTGTTGGATAATGTGCTGTGAACTTCTCGTCATTCCTCGATTTGCCAGCATGGCGACAGCAGCTGATTCAAGTACGAGGAGACGGCCTCCGGTTCGCGAGTACAAATGCTCAAGCGCTCAAGTGTTCAAGAACCAGAAGAATCCAACCCAGAATCAAGTGTTGTCAGCAAGCGGGAAGACTCGCCGTGTGCTTGAAGTCGATGCTATTCTCCCGAAGACGAGGATTGAGTGGCCCCCTAGACAATCTCTGCGTGTGGACACGTCTTGCGCTGTATCAACAGTCGATGCAAGGCAAACTTCTGGAACGGACTGAAGCAAGGAGCGACAACATGGTGGCTGGAAAGCTTCGCAGCGTACGCGATGCGGGAATGCATAGCCAGCCATAACAACATATTCAGAGCACAGTGAAACCCAAAGGGCATTCCCAGTGCCAATCAGAAGAACGTTCTACCGTATCGAATAGGGGAAATCGACACCACCCCTATCGGAAGTCCCGAAGCCAATCGCGCTCTCTAACTGTCGGCTCGTTTGCAAGGATTTGAAAGCACGTCACGTTGACTCACTTGTACTTCAAGCGCGTCGCTCTTTTTCTTGGTGTCGTCTTGCGCGAAGGAACTGGCTGCGGCTTTGGCTCGTGCAGGAGAAAGCAAATCGTCCAGTCGACATGAAGCACTGCTAAGCGGCGGACTCCGTTGGAGGGTAGAGAGAGCTGCTATGGACAACCATCAACCCATCAGTCTTTCTCGCTCAACAAGCGCGACACCGACAGCTCATCTGCCGATTCGTTCGGCTGTGGCTTGCGCATCCTCCCGCTTCTCTGAACTTCGGCGTCCAGCGCAGCAACGAGAACTGGCACGGTGCCAGTGGTAACAGGCTTGCTACGCGTACCATAACCGCTCCGAATCTGTCGCGACAATGGCAGCGCGCTCTTCCTCGTACCCAGCGAAGGTGCCGCCCACGAATCCGGTGGATAGTCCGACGCTTGCACCTCACGGTCTTTTTCGTTCGCGCATGCTGTGGTGGACGCGTGCACAAGGATGGCTCCACTCTGGGCGCCATCTGGGAACGTCACCCAGCAGAGCAGCCCACGCGTGAGGTGGGAGGGAGCAGTGAAACCTTTTGACGGCTCAGCCGTGTGATACAGGTCTGGCAATGCCATCGATCTTCCGAGTGGTGCCACTCTGCATCGCGGTGGGATGAGGTCGACACTCCAGCGCTGCGGGATACGGTACTCGTACCTATTTCCTCCATGGCGAGGGCGTGTTGCAAGCTCAGACACCTCACCTCTTGGCTCCAGGTCGGGTCGGCACTCTTGCCCGCAGCTGACAGACTCCTGACTGACGTCTTCTGGCGCTGTGGAAGTGCTGCTTCTGCCTCCATCGCCCAACCTCCTGGTTGGCTAAGAAGAGGCTTTGGGCAGCAACAGATGCCGAAATGCAACGCAGGCGCCAGTAGGATCGACAATATTATATATGTTACACTTTCTACAGCGCCAATCCCTCACCTCTGTGGCCTTCGCTTGGCAGCGAGCGTCAGACGCGAGCCGGTGGTTTCGCAATCGAGGAAGAAATCGAGTTAGTCCGCTTCTGCGGGTCCGCAGAGATTCGAGCGGCGTCTACATGGCGAGGTCACTCACGCCCGACGGACTCGCCTCCTTCTGGTGCTCCGGCTTGACGGGCTCACTCGACTGGAACACGTTGGGCGAGAAGTCGGACGAGATCTCGAACGGCACGAGGCTGAACTCGACGGCGGTCATGTTGCTGTCGTCGTCCGTCACGACCGCCGCCATGAGCGTCAGCGTCGAGATGTTGTTGCCTGGGCCCTGCGCCTGCACGATGGCGCTGATGGGCTTCATGGTGCTGCTCACCGACTGGATCACCGCGTCCAGCTTGCCGTTGTCGAGGCAGAGGCTGGCGCGCAGGTTGTCCACGTGCAGGAGGCTCTCCTCGGTCTGGCCGGTCTGCGCCAGGAAAGCCGAGTTCACGGCCACCAGCTGCATGGTCATATCCACCACCAGTCGCGGCGTGGACGACTGGTCGAAGCAGCGCTTGTAGACGGCGTCCATCCCGCCGCCACTCTGCTGCTGGGCCTGCGCGCGATAGCTCTCGGCCTGCTTCTCGGAGCGCTCAGCCTTCTGCTTGGCAATCAGCAGGTTGCTGCGGAGCATGCTAACGTAGTGGAAGGTGTTGTCCAGGATGGACTGCTTGTTCTTCTTGGACTGCACACCGGCCTCGTCCAGGATCTCCTTGAGCTGGTTGATGCGGTCGTTGAGCTTGAACATGCGCTTCTTCTCCTTGAGGTTCAGCTCCTCTCGCGACCGCTTGGAGCCGGACGACGGCGTGGCGCCGCCCACGGAACCGCTCGAGCCGTAGTCCGTCGACACGTGCAGCATCTGCGCGCCCATCTGCGGCGGCGGGTAGTACTGACTGGCGTGCTGCATGCTCATCATGAGCGGCTCGTGGTCGAAGTCGCTCTGCTGCTGCTGCTGCTGGTGGTGCTGCGGCGTCATGTTGCTCTGGTGCACGATCTGCTGGAAGTCGTGCATGCTGGGCGTGTGGTACGAGCCGCCGCCGCTGCCGTGCAGCCCCGGGTGGCCCGACTCGAGGCCGAACAGCTTGGGGCGCTCGCCGCTGTGCTGGTGGTGCAGGCCGTGCGGGGGCTGCTGCTGCTGCTGCTGCTGGTAGCCGCCCATGGCGTGCGAGTAGCCGTAGTCGTTCTGCGGCGCCAGCATCCTGTGACTGGCGGGTGCGTGGGGGGGGAAGGTTGCGCTCTGACGGGCGGAGTGAGTGGGACGCGGCCAAATGGGGAATGGCAACCAAATGGCCGGGCAGCAGATGGTCGGGGGGCCGTCTGCCCTCGGTCGGCTCGCTCGCTTCCGAGAGGGCGCCGCTCTCTATCTGTGGGCGTCTTATCTGCGTCCTCCGCCTCTACGGACAAGACGCGAGGCTTCTCCGTCGGTTAGGGCGAGCTTAGGGGACGAGTGCGACCAACCGCCGAGGGCCACAGGCTCCCGGGCCTGACGATGGCGCCGCAACCGAGCGCAGAGCCGAGCCAAGCGAGTCGGGCCGGTTGCCCCTCGCGCTGTTTCTGGGCGGCGCTCACCTTGCGGACGCGCGGGTGACGAGCCAGCGCACGACAGCCGCCTGACGCGGAGAGGGAGAGGACGCCGAGATGACCAGACCGCCTTGTGACAAGGCGGGTCCGAGCGCCAGCAGCTTCTCCCGCTCGTCCTCCGGCCAAAGCAAGCAGGACGTGGGCGAGGGCGGCGGGGATGCGCTCGGTTGATGAGACCAGCACGACTTGCAGCAGGTCGCCGGTACCTACTTGCAAATGGATCACAGATGAGCAACAAGCGAGGGATGTCGTTGTGCGCACGTATCTTCGGAGCACCCGCCTTCAAGCTGCCGCAGCGTCTTCCCCATCCGGCACGATAGCGTCGTTTCAGTGAAATGCAGAGCAAACACCAACGATCCGCTAGAAACATCCCTGCGCGAGGGCGATTAATGCAGGCTGAGCAACCAGAGGCGCCCGCAGGCGCCCTATCTCCCATCGCTCTTTGCCGAATATCCTCAGCCCAGTGTTACAGCGTCAACGCGCCAGCATCCGACCCAACCAAAGCGATTTTCAGAACATCTGCCCCAGCCATATGACACTGCATAGCGAAAGGCCACCGTTTGCTGCATCTGATGGCGCCATAGGGAAGCGAGCGCGAAGGGAGCCGATGAGCTTAAGCGTACAACCAGCGCTGAGAGGGAGTGGGAGCACGTCACCCCCGTGAGCTCAACTCAACACCTTCCCCGTGGATGCAGCCGCAGCAGCGACTTGGAAGCGAGAATGCTCCGAATGATAGACCAGGAGGAAGCCACCCTAATGGCTTGGGGATTTGATGGCCGAAATTGTTCGCTAGGGTTTACTGGCCTCACGTTCAGCATCGCATTTTCCGCCGCAGTGACATGGGTGTCCCCGCCGCCAGCAGAGCCATCCGTGCGCCAATCCTGTCGGAAGTCCACCCCTCGCATCACCTCGCCATCGCCATCGCCCGCCTCTTTCTTCCACGTTGCGCACGTACCCTTGGCGGGCGATAAGAGAGCCCTTTAACGCTCGAAGGCAGCTGCTTTTGCGGACTTGTGATTGCCGTCCACCCTGTGAGTCAACCTCTTTTCGTATCTGCGCCAGATGGACCGAATACCAACTGCTTTCGACTGCTGCACCGCTGGCGGTCGTCTCCCACGCTCTGCATAGAGCAGCCCAACAGCCAGAACAGGTGGTCTGCCTCTGCCTTTCGATGCGCCTTCCTCGGTTCTCTGCGCGCTGGACCACATGGTCAGCGAGTTGAGCCCCTTGCTGGCAGCACCTGCGCGACCATCCAGTCGAGAGAGCGGGCGAACCTTCGAGCATTCCACATGCGGCACGGGTTTGCTTGCTTCAACACGTGCCTGAAAAGATGGAGCTGCTCGTTTTTTGTCGTGGGCTGACGACACACCTCGGTAGTGGATGCCAAGGCGATCGGGGCCCAATTCGGAGCGAGTCCATAGACCAAGAGCACCTTGCGCGCGGTCGATGCTCCCGCTTGGATTCACTGCTCCTTCTCATTCAATATCGGCGATTGCGGTGCGGCAATAGCTTCACCATATCGGCTATGACAGAAGTGCGCTATGGTACTGCAGTTCGATTTTGCAAGAGATGAAACGCTGAAGCCAGCGTGCTGCAGGTCGATGCAATGCTATTTACTCAGCAACCAACCAACAGCAACGTCGTTGCGATCGCCTCAAAGCGAGACGCTGTCATTGCTTGCTGCTTGCAGTGCTGGTCCACTCCTGTCAGGCCTCGGGCTGTATCTGATACACTGGGGAGAATGTCCTTGACAGGCCATTCCCCAATCCAAGCCATCGGCGTCGAGCAGCAGCAGAGATTGTTTCTCGCCACTACCCAATTGTAGAATCCTTTGAAAGCCAGCCACGGCCGCACGTGCCAGTGATAGATAGATACGGTAGATGCGCCCAATGAGAAGAGAAGAGACTCGGTGGAGAGCCGAAGGTCGCGACTGGCCATTTGCAGCCAAGTCCCGCGTTGCACGAGCCGGTTAGCCGCGCGAAGGGAGAAAGCGGGTTAAATTGAAGCGGGTGGAGAAATCAGCTTCTTCGCTGGCCATGTTGTCAGTGGGCTTGTCAGACCCAGGTCGATGAACGCGACAAGTTCCAGCCACAGCCGAGCTCCGCCGACAGTTCGAGTCGCCAGCCAGCCACGCTTTCAGCGGCCCGCTGGCCAAAACGCATGTGGTGTCCTTTCGGGGCCTTTCAGCTCGCAATGTGACGACCGCAGGCTTGCACAACCGGACGTCAAGCACCAGCAAAACCTTGAAGCAGCCTCAGGAATGGCTGCTGCCACATTCGAGCCCAGAATCCTCCACGAAAGTTCCGCAAGCCGGTACCGATGGCCGTAATTCAAATTTGAATTGTGAGGAACTGAGACCAGCTTCAACTTCAGAAGTTCCTGTCCGTTGGGGAAGTCCCGCAATTGTTCCATCATGGAACGAACGAGCCGTGGAATCAACTTGCTGTCCAGGGCGAATTCCTCTTCGCAAAAGGATTTGAAAGCCGCCGAAGAATAGAAACCAGCGAAACCCTCCGGCAACGCAGAACCACCAACCATTTCAGCAGCGATCTCCACGTCCTCACAACCCAACGAGCGAGTTCCTCGCAATCGTGACAGACACTCCCATCACCAGTCTGTGACACATACGCTCGCATGGGCGTCCAACAGTATGCGCTATTGATATAGATGCTGCCCTTCACGTTCAAGGGCTTCAATGCGAGTCTGTCCTGAATGCAGCTGACCGGCAGCTCAGTCGTGCTGGCGTCGTCAAGTTTGGTCTGAATGCGCTCCATGCGCTGCAAGATGTGTGCTACAAGCCAGCCACATTCCGCAGTTCCATAGTATTCTCATGAGGGGTGCCGCCCCCCAAGCGACCTCCAACTTTGAAGACGATAGGCAGCAGTTTAGTTGCCGGTACCGGTAGTGGCAACTGGGGAGCCGAAGCAACAGCTCAAGTTGCACATGAACACCTTCAGCATGAATCAAAGCTCAAGAAGATATCGGATACGCATGATCACACATGTGTAAGTATACGAACACTGCACAGCCGCTTGATATTTCATGTGGAACCAGCTAGCGACGGATGTTTGTGAACAGAGCCCCGCGTCTTTTGCCACGCTCGCAAACAATACGAATATACTAAAGGGGATGGATCCGCCCAGTCCCGTGCTCAACAGCCCCGTCAGCCACAGTGCGGGGCGGATCCATATCGCGGAGCAGCCGAAGATAACGATAGTTGCGCTTTCCAAAGTCTTCACCGTCCTTGGTGGGCACGGCGTTGCGGTTGTTGTCGCAAATGTCTTCTTGCTTTCCAGCAAAAATCCAGCCCAGATACATGGAAAGCTAGAGGATGCGTACCGGGAGGGGAATTGTGGTTTGGGCGGCGCGTTCTGGATGGCTACTGGCCCTTGCCGCACGACTTGAATGAGCGCCATGGACGGTAAGTGCAGAGTCGTCCAAGATGACAACCGAGAACAAAGCCGTTACGTAGCCGCCGCAATTGAACAGGGAGAGCTCCACAGCATTCGACCACGTTACGGCAATACCGGAGCATGGTAGTAATCCAGGATGGTTATGGTGGCACACCTACTGTTTCTCCACTTGCAAATCTTGATCATGCTATGCACTCCAGCCATTTTCTCGACGGACCCCTCTTCATGCGTCTTGTGGTTGCTGGTGGACTGCGTACTCATTCAAAACCACGATCATCAAGCGGTTGTGCGTCGGCATCGGCGTGCGCAGCCAGTCCTCTTCCACAGAGGGCAGTGCCAAACTCGGGTCCATCATATTCAGCTCCACTGTCACTTGGTCCAGTGCGCGAAGGTTGAGCTTCCGATCCACACGAGAGACGCGCCGTTTGCCGTCATACAGCTCAACGGTCGTTGGATCGATCTCACGTGTTGCAGCAGCAACTTCGGACGGCACGCCAGCGCCGACACTGGCGGACGTGACTACGAGCCGCAGCTGCACTGTGCTCTCGTGGCTCACGTTCACGTTCACTTGATAACTGCCGTCCTTCACTACCGCAAAGGCCCGTGTGGAACTGCTGGGCCCAGCACCAGCAACGTTCGCAGCGATCCGCTGAAAAAATGGTTCAGCGATCTCCACAATATCATTCCACGCCACTAAATACTTTGTTGGGGTGACCAACGTGGTCGCAGCAGAAGCTGGCGCCTCTCTCTCTGCTGTAACAGCGGCAATCAGCGCTCTGCACGGCTCGAAAGCCAGCATCCAATCCGAGCGCGCGTACACACATCGACTGGCACGCTCCCTCTCATTTGTCCGCCTCTCCTCCGCTTGTCGGAGCTTTTCCTCGACAAGGGCCGCGACTCGGCTTTCCATCTCCTCCTGCTGCGCCTGCAATTGCTGCTGCAGTTGGGTGGTTTCAGCCGCCACCGTTTCCGCTGCGTGGCGATCCACGGTCCCATCCTGCTGCGTCCGCAACTGCTGCAGCAGGCGAGTGCTCTCAGTCATTGTCCTCTCCGCTTCCACCAGCTTTGCGCGTGTCCGCTCGCTTTCCTCCTCCTGCTGCTGGAGCTGCTCACACAACTTGTCCCGATCCGATTGCACGTGTGCCAGCTGCTCCTTCGTGCGCTTCAGATCTTCCATCACGTACCGTAGCCGCTGGTTCGTGGGCACCAGCGTCATGGGGAATTTGCGCCAAGCCTGGAAAAGGTCGAGATCTGGATACACCACATGCAAAGTCAGGGTGTTGCCGCTGTCGGTCGTGTCGATGGCTCCTGTGGTTTTCTCTGCAGTGGAGGAGAGCAGCTCAACTCGGCCCATCTCGAAATCCGTCTTTGACTCCGCAGTTGCCTGCGGTTCCAACCCAACCAGCACAACGGCGCCTGGTCGAGTGCTGAGGCGCCGGAACAAAGCTGTCAGGACAGCAGCCGTCGGTACACCCTTGTTGTCGGCGTCTGGGAGCTCCTCGACCTCGCCGAAGCTGCACTGGCGCTGCTCATTCGTCGACAAGTTCTCCATCCAGATTGTCGTAACTGGTGGTTTTGTCGGTGATACTGTGATGCGCACGTGGTACTTGTCCGCGAAGTCTGGGGGTAGCGCCACCTCAGTCAATTCCATGAGTATTTGCGTGGTATTGGTCGCACTCGCGCTCCGAGGGGAGGTGGATGCCGAGACAGAAAGTGCCGGGGAAGCCGAAGCCGAAGCTGCAGCTGGGGGTGAAGCGGATATAAAAGAATGGGGACTGGCATTCCTAACCGGAGGCGAACCTTTCTCCTCCTCCTCGCGTGCACGCGTTGCTGCTGCTGCGGTGGGGTGTAGTGTAGTTCTCCGAGCAATCTTGGCATTGTGATGTGTCTTTAAACGTGCCTTCGTTGGTGGCCGGCGCGGAGGTGACTCGCCGTACTCCTCGACGTCGAGATCGAAGCTGGTATCATCATTGTCCCTCCAGTCGCCGTCGTGCGTGTCTTCAGACCTCAAGCTGGCCAATAAACTCCGTGGCGCTGCCTTGGCCTTCTTACCGGCACGTTTGTGGACAGAAGCCCGTGGAGCTTGAACCACACCGTGACGTTGTCCTTTGGGCGGCTGTATTATCTCCTCCACCCTCTTCTTTTTCTTCTTCAGGGGGAATTTGTTGGACGTTTTCAGCAGCGGACGTGGGCCTTTGGAACTCTGGCTCACCTCCACGTCCTCTTCCGACGCTTCTGCTTCTTTCTCCTCCGACGATTCTCCGTCTTCTTCCTCGTCGTCCTCCTCCTCCTCTTCTTCTTCTTCTTCGTCGTCTTTGTCCTCTTCTTGGTCAAAGCCGCCATATCGGTCGCCCTCACTCCACTCGTCGTCGTCGTCGTCTTCGACGCTGCTGTCGCCAATCCCAGCGCCCTCGCAGTCGCTCGTGTCTGACGAAAACGAGATGGGGTTCAGCGCATTTCCATTCTTCTGGCCCAATCGCCGTCGACGCCGCTTAGACTGATGCTCGCGCTTCATCCGATCGCTGTCACTGTCACTAACATTGTGCTGCTCCGCTCGTGCCTGGCTGCTGCTGCCGCTTCGCGCGCGCCGTTTGCCTCGCCCGGCTCCAAGCGGCGTCGCTGCGGGTGGCTGCAACTGCTGTTCATCCGTGTCCACGTCCAAGTGGATGGTGTCATCGCCGAAGATCTTGAGGGCCCGCGCGTACTTGACGAGCGCCGCCTCGCCCAGGAAATAGTCCACGCCGTGCACGTCGTTGGGGTTACTCGGGTTCTTGTCCGGCTTGATGTAGAAGTGGTCATAGCTCAGCGACGGTCCTTGTTTGGTCCACCAGCCCTCCTGCGAGAAGAAGTAGGTCTTGACGTCGCGGAAGTTGTACAGGCCGCGCGACAACTCTGTGGAGACCGCAGCAAGACGCAGTCAGGTCAGTTGGCTCACTATCGCGAGGGGCGTTGTGGGCTGGCAGTGCCTGTTTGCTCCGCTGCAAGATCTTACGCTGGCGTTCGAGTCGCTCCTTCGGGTCCATACTGCTCATGCGCGGCGCGAGGCCGTCACTGTCGCTGTCGCTGGGGTGCGGGCCGCTGCCCTGATGGGTGATCGCTCTGCGCCGAGTGCGCGCCATTAAACGGCTGCACCGATTTGTGCCCCCCCCCCCTCTTTCAACTACTGCATCTGTCTGATTGGCTGAAACACAAGTTTGGATTTCGCCCAATCGCCGCAAGGTGCAGGAGTCGGGCCCCTTCGTGTGCCGTTCGTGCCACCATTTCGTCCCAACGGTACACTGTACCGGACGTACCCGAGTGGACCGTCACGTAACCTGATTACCTGAAGAGGATGCAAAAGGCCAGACCCTTTCCCGGCCCTAGCCCGCGCTGATTTTGTTCGGTTGTGGTTGTGTCTTGTGGCTCTGGTTGGCTGCGCCTTGGCCGTGTCTTTGTCTGGCCTTTTCTCCTTTCTCTCGTTCCCCCTGCATCCCCTTGGGCCGCCTGTCAGTCTGGCTCGAGTTTCCAGCGTTTCGCTTAGGTGCGAGTGTCTGCAGCGCCACCAGCTGCTGAGTTCCCATTTCCCATTTGGCCCCCGCCAGCGCAGCAGTCCACCGCCCGTCCGCCCGTCCGATCCACCGTCCAAGCGCGTTCGTTCGTTCGTCCGTCTCCCACTCCCTCCCCTCGAGCCAAGTCGTCGACCCTTCCAGTGCGCTTCGCCCCATCCTGATCTGCATCTTCGTCATGTTGGCGCCTCCCACGGACTACGGCTACGCCCCCTCCCCGGCCAACGGCATGGCCTATGAGCAGCAGCAGATGCACCAGCACAGCGGCGAGCGGCCCAAGCTCTTCATGCAGCAGACTGCGATGGTGAACGAGTACGGCCAGATGGTGCACCAAGCCACTCCGCAGCACGCCATGACGCCGCAACACGCCATGACTCCCCAGCACGCCATGACACCACAGCACGCCATGGCCCCCAAGTACGAGCACGAGCCGCTCCTCATGAACGTCCACGCTAATGCGCACTACTACCCGCCGCCGCCGCAAATGGGCGCGCAGATGCTACACGTGTCGTCAGACTACGACTACAACAACGGCACTGTAATCACGCCCTCCAACTCTGTGAGCGGCTCGAAGCGCTCGCGTGAGGACCTGAACCTCAAGGAGAAGAAGCGCATGTTCAAGCTTAACGACCGCATCAACCAGCTGAAGGATGTGCTGGATGAGGCCGGCGTGCAGACCAAGAAGAACAAGCAGTCCATCTTGGACAACGCCGCGCACTACATCGAGATGCTTCGCAGCAACCTGCTGATTGCCAAGCAGAAGGCTGAGCGTGCCGAGAAGCAAGCTGAGACCTTCCGCGCCCAAGTGCAGAAGTCTTCTACGAGTGCTGACAAGGTGGTGAAGGGCTGCTTCCAGAAGACCACGACGCCGCGCGTGGTGGTGGACATGAACCTGCAGCCAGTGACCTTCAACAGTGCGTTCGTGAAGCACACGGGCCAGTCGGAGCCGGCTCTCAAGAAGCAGAAGACTCTGCGCAACTACCTGTGCGCTGACCAGGCCAAGTTAGATAGCATCATGAAGAGAGTGCGCGAGACGAAGAAGTCGGTGAGCATCCAGGTGGAGGCCACTGCTGAGGGTGGCAGCGCGGTGCCGGTCAACTTGGTTGCTGCGGTTGTTACGGACGACAGTGGCAATCCTATGAATGTTGAGTTCAGTCTGATCCCAGTGGAATCGGAGCAGCGAGCGACTGAGACTGCAGAGGCGTCGCGCGAAGAGGCGGAGACGTCTGCTGACGAGTCGGCCACTGAAGCGGACTCGGCGGACGCCAAGCGAATTGAAGAAGGCTCCACGAGCGAGGTCCTGCTGTGAGTAAACGTGCTGCAGGTGGAGCGTGTACTATTAGTATTTGTCGAGGCGTCGCCCGCATCGGCGCCGAATGGTGAAGGATGGAAGGACCGACAGAGCAGAGCAGAGTGGAGAGGACGAAGAGCCCGATGGAGCAAGGAGTTTGCAGTGCCATGTGAATGCGTAGCGTTCGAGTAAGAGTAATTGAAAAGCAAATCGTTAGCCGTGCTTTACATGTTCGTTTGGATTTGTTCGTTGGCTTCTCCAGTATTCTGGTCGCTCGGCAAGCAGGCTTCGGACTTCCAACCAACAGACCTGGTCCGAAGGCACGAGATGGTGAGCTGGTGCTGATGGATGGCGCGAGGGGTTGGCTCGGCTTTGCGATAACGCCAGACGGAGCTGCAGGGGCGTGGAAAATAGAAATCGCCAGAAAGGGAAGATATAAACCCAATTCTTGACAAACGCGAGGACCTTGAAGAATGAACGGTGCTGAACAGTTGGCCATCAACATGCTAACAGCCAAATATCTGCAACATGTTCTAGAATATGGTGGCTGATTGCACACAACGCAAGGGCAAGGATGGCGAATGGCATTGCAAGCTCGGTGTGGTCCCGAATCCTTGCAAGCCTGTGCCAGCTGCAACAGATGTCCTACAGCAACTTAGCTCTCTTGTGAACCACAGAGACTTTTGTCCGCGATTTTACAGGGATGGACTTCAAATTTCGAGCGTTCTGTTAGAGAGGGCTAAACGATTTGCACGCCCGTTTTGGCGAAGTTCTCAGCCGACGCACGCAACGAAGCCCACACCACAAGCTTGGGAGGGCGGATAGGTTCCCGGCGACTTGGTTATGTCCGCGAAGAGTCACGATTTGACACAGTGGCGCGATGCGCAAAGGCGGTACCGTGGGTGTCACACCTGCAACCAGACGATCTGGAGGAAGGCGAAAAGAGGCGGAGCCAAACCGTCCGGTATCAGAAGTGGAATCCAACGGCTTCGCGGCGAATTTGCATTGGTAACTGCCGCGCTCTCGCTGGATTTCCATCGTTTCGGCGAGGTTTGGTCCGACGCCGCAAAGAATGCCTCGCCCGTAATGTCCTTCCAGCAAACGCACATTCGTGAGCGTCTCCTCTTCCGTTGGGGTCGCCACTCGCGGGTTCCTAGCGATCGAGCGGCTCAGAGCAAGCATCTTGCCACTTTCGCTGGAGACGCGATGACTGCACTGCACTCATGCATATCCTAGGCACGACCAGGACGCGAGCGAACGTGAGCTGGGAACCGCGTTGGCGCAAGCCACTCGTCCACTGTCGAACGAGGCGTGGGGCGTGCGCTTGATGAGGTGGCTGGACTTTTCGTCTTTTCGTTGTTGATGCACGCCGCTAAAGGCTCCAAGACGGTTGATAAGGCGGCGCAATGCACAATGCGCTCATGTGCTTGCATGTACTGTACCCAAGATGAGAGCAGCCAACCGACGGAATGCCATCCATCCAACAGCGAACGCCTTCTGTAAAGCCAGCTGGGCAGCATGTATCCATCTCCACGGACTTTTCCAATCTTGCATGGTGGGATGTGGATCCAACGCGCCATACTTCGAGACTCACTGGGCTGAACACTGCTCCAGTGAGCGCCACCAAGGAGTCCTAGGAGATGCTGCAGTCCAGCATCAACTACAGTTGCCGCAGGTGGGCGCGGATCAATGTCAACTGCAGTTCAGATCAACCGAGGGAGTCCAGAACTAGCACTAGCTCAACCGAGTTGGAGAGCGGCGCAGACTAGCTTATGTTGATGTCCGAGGTGCCACCGGCGTTTATTGCCGTCCAAAGCGACAGCAGCGCGAAACCTGTCGCTCAGAAGTCGACTCGCCACTAACGTCTTGATTCGCTGAAATTGACATTGATTTCATATATATTCCGCCCAATCATGTGCTTGACCTCGTACTGTGACTGGGTTATTTGAACCTCCTGTCATTCTTTGGGAGGTCGCTGTGGTGTTGCCAAAGAGTGACCTGGTGTGTGGCGCTTCGAGAAAAGCAAGAGACGGGGTTGGTGGTGGAAGATAGCAAGCTATTCACGCTTGAGGTATCCTGCAAGGCAAGGGGCAATACGCTTCTCTCTCTCTGTGTTTCACTCCATCCTCTTCCTCCTCCTCTGTAGACCCGAAGCGTCTCCGTTCCTCAGCAACAATGGACGCGTCTCGGCCTCTGCTCGCCAACGATAATGACGACGACGAAGCCGTCCGCACCCCGTCGCCCGACTGTTTGGCCCGGTATCTTTCCCCGCGCAATGGACACCGCAGTAGCTACAGCAATGGCGGCGATAACGGCTACAGCAACGGCGGCAACAATGGCTACAGCAACGGTCATGCGAGCCTCCACGCCAGTTACGCCAATGGGGGCGGGGGACAAAAGCGACACAACGGCAACGGAGTCGGCGGCAATGGCGCGGCGAACGGAACACGCAGTTCATCGCCCTTTTTCGCCCAGGATGTCGACAGCAAGTACGCTATGATGGACCCACGCGATGGCGATGCCGAGGACGGTGGCGCACTGTGCTGTCGCGCGCCGTGCACCCAGTGGGCGTGCTGGAAGTGGGTCTTCCCGGATCGGGTCGGAGACTATGATGACTTTGCCACGTCGGCACAGGTGCCGGACCAGCTCGTGCAGCCGGAAAAGAGCGACCCAGAACTGAACCGCCGACTGTTGGCATTGTGTGCGTGTCCAGATGGGGGAAATCTACGCGCTCCGACAAACTGCGCGCGAGTTCTTCGACCCGGCGCTGCCAGGTAACTGAGTCTCAGGGTTGTCCCCAACTGCCGCAGTGTGTGGTAGCTCTTGATGTGTCCTACTGACGCTGCAGTCCCTGTTTCCAGAGAATGACGACATGCTGCAGCATCTGTGGAGCGGCTTGTTCTCCACGCTCCCCTACGAAGGGCGTGTGAACGTTCGCTGGCGAGACATCGGCTTTCAAGTGCGTTTGGCTCACTGACGCTTGCGTCAAGAGGCGCGATTTGGATGTTGAGATGTCGTCGTCCTGAGCCCGTATGTAACATGCGCTGATGAAACCTCCTGCTCGCTTGTATTGTGGCAGAATGACGACCCGGCGTCCGACCTGCGCACCTCCGGGCGGCTGGCTGTCCGGATGCTGCTCTACTGCTCCGACCACCTCAACGATGAGTTCAAGGTGAGCGTGAGCTGTCTCCAGACACCAATGCAGAGTCTCAACTGCATCTTCGCTCACTCCCTCTCCTCGTTGTCTATCGCAGCGTATGGTGCGCGAGAACCGCTTCCCCGTGTGCCTGTGTGCTTTAAACCTGCTGGAGTTGCTGCTGTGTCACCTGAAACTCAAGGAGCCCTTGCCGCTCGTGTGCCCCTGCTGTGGCACGGAGAATGCAGAGCTAGAGACCTCGCAGCAGCCCAGTCGGTCGCATCCGGAGCTGCGTGGCTTCGCGGCGCTGATGGGTGACGCGTCGTCCCTGGCCTCAGCAGCCTTCACACACCAGCTGGCCTGTGCCGATGGCGGACCTGCGGAGGTCGCACTCGCGCACGTGTTCGCCCACTCGCTGCTCGTGCTGGACGCCGTGTGGAAGCAGCAGCTGCAGCGCGACCCAACGACGACGCTGCTGCACTTCCGCGAGGCGCTCGTGGAGACGCGACTGCGCGTCGTGGCTTTCCTCTCCAGACGACGCACGCCGCTCACTCTGGGCGAATTGGACGTCTGGAGCTATCACCAACGGGCGCGCTGTCGCAGCTTCCGCACCACTCGCTAGTTTCGAGGTCTGTCTGGCGCCGCCGGCTCCCTCTTTATATTGGGTAGTTAGTATATAAGTAACGAAGCAACTCACACGCGATGCAGTCCCCACCTGACCTTCCACTGACTCTCATCTACTCTTTGCGCTCCGCCTGCAAACTCCAGTCGATGGGCTCCTTGCCGTGCTGTTTGAGGTAGCTGTTGGCGCGCGAGAAGCACTTGGAGCCCAGGAACGGCGCGTTGGTCTTGGCGGCGCCCAGTGGCGACG
>MBAC02002972.1:0-14211 GCA_001712635.2 Nothophytophthora sp. Chile5 | reverse complement strand
GTGATGCCCCTCATCCATTGGGCCTGGGACGTGGGCACCGCAGCCACCACCAGAGCTGTGTGCGAGTGGTCTATCTTCGGCTGGGTCGTCATGCTCTTCACATGAATGGACAGGCGAAGCGTTGGTTACTAATCTCAGCCAACGCTTCATCCCCTGTTTTAGTTTAGGAGATCTTAAAAAGTGCGAGGCTCGTCTGGTGTTTCAGCGTCCGCAAGCCGACCGAGCGGCGTCGTTCACTCCTCGTTTCTCCTTCCAGCAGCTACTCCGAGTCTCCTTCTCTGCCTGTCCGACTCAAGCCAAGGTAAACCCGACGGTGTCGATGGGGGAAGCGAAACACAAGTCGCTCTTCCGCCCGTCGGCGGTGAGTGCGTGTCTGGCCGTGTTTGGGCGCATCGTGGTTGCTCCGTTGGTGGTGCTCGTGGTCTTCACGAAGACCAAGTACCTGTCTTCGGGCAAAATGTTCATCGGCTCGGACGACAGCTACTTCGCGTACAGCCAGATGGACTCGGTCATGGTCGGCGGCTGCACCAACTGCCAGATCGGCTGTCGCAACGCCATGTTCCAGATGTCGCTGTTTGGCCAAGAGGCGCTCATGAGCAAGCCCACGTTCGAGGACCTCTTCACTATGGGCTCGTGGAACTACACGGCGCTGAATCCGACGGCGCTGGCGCTCGGATTGGCGATGGAGAGCGACGGAACCATCTGCATGAGCAACATCGATGAGTGGGGATCGCCCATCACAACATTCAAGGGCAAGCCGCAGATGGTCGTGGACGTCGTCAACGCGCTCCAGCTCTCGGTGCCCCCGCAAGTGTTCCAAGAAGTGAGCAAAGCTGTCGAGACCGTCGTCGACTGCCCGACGGACTGGGTGTTAGAGGCTCATCTCCGACTCTTCCGATTCCCCACAGCCGCCAACAGTATTGACTTCTCATCTATCCCAGCCGCCGACTTCACGATCTTCCCAGAGTGGACCGAGTGCCGTCCCGACATCTCGAATGACAACATCGTGGCCACGAAGTTGGCGTTGGCAACGCACGGCACGGATCTCGTGGCAGTTGTGCCAGAGGTCCTCAAGTTGTTCCCGTACAGCTTTACCAGCAGCTTGCCAGAGGTTTCACGCGTGATCCCCGCTTCGGGCACCATCTACAACGCGAAGAGCATCCTGCAACCGCTCTTCCACGCCTACTACAGCGGCTGTCGTGTTCGCGCCGTGAACACCACGGGCGTTTATATTGAGGCCTCGTGCACGACAAACAAACACTGGGAGAACTACGGCCTCATGCTGCAGTCACCCGACGATCTGCCCGTCTGTTCCACTGGCGACGTCTGCGTGCACAACTACTACAACTCGCTATGGGAGTTTGTCTCGGGTGTCGATACGACGGCAAAGGAGCGGCTGTGGATGGGGGTGAACGTGTTTCGCAACCGCTACGTGGACGACGTGGCCCTGAACATCCTCCCGGGCATGGTGGTCGTGCAGATCCTGCTCATGGGCGTCATCAGTCTGTACCAAGTCATGTCGCACAAGCGCTCCGTGTTGCTGGCGCAGATCTGGGCGTACCGCTGCCAGAACGGTCGCATGCAGGTCATGTATCTGGCTCAAGTCACGTACCACTTGGTCTACTGCTCCGATTTATACTACCTCGGCTTCACGACTGGCACGCTGTCCACGGAGTCCATGGCTAATCTCACCTTCAGCTTCTTCGCCTTCTCCTACTCGTTCATCAATCTGCTCAAGGCGCGGTCGGGCGAACAACAGTTGGATCGCCACTTCCGCCTCACGTGGGAGGTCATGCAGATCTTCATCACCGTGGCGGTGGTCGTGATCCTGGTGCAGTACCAAGTGACGTCGTTATCCTTCATCATGGCGAAGAACGGCGAGCTCCTGCGCAAGACCACGGCCCGAGGTGCCGCGATGTGCAACCTCAGCGACTCGTGCATTGTATTTACGGTGAATCTGGGCTTCGTGGTCGCCCTAGCGTCTCTGGCGCTGGGCGTCGTGCCGCTCGTGCTCTCGATGGTGTTTCAGTACGACGATAAGCGCAAGCGCGTGATCAGAAGGGCGTCCCTCGCGGCCGTGAGTGCCAAGTACCAAGTGCAAGACGGCAATGCGACAACGGGGTCCAAGGTCGTGGCTGCTGGAAGCGGTGGCAAGCAGCTGCTGGACGGCTCGGAGTCGCCGCTCACCAGCTTCGAGCAGCACTGCCTCGGCGCCTCCTTCACGCAGCTCTTCCAGGACTGCGACGACATTGCGTACGTGACGCATAGCGACAAGCGCTGCACCAGCATGGAGGCCGTGCTGCTCACGGGCTTCCTCTACTACGGCACGCACATCTACCAGGCGCCGTCCGTGGTGCTGCTGCTCATGGCCCGTGTGATTCCCCGTCGACTGTTGCGCACATTCAACGTGCTGCTCATCCGCTGGCATCTGGACCCGAAGACGGGCGTGCTCTCGCACCTGCTGTCTTGCACGTGGTACGCAGCCAGCAGCGAGAACTACAAGCTGGCGGCGGCCAGACCGATCGCTTGAGCTAGGCAGGGAGAGCCCTTGACGGTGACAAACAGAGCGAACCAGAAGAAGGAGGAACCTGGGCAAATAAAACAACGTCAATGCATCAATTTAAGATTGCTTTTCGCCATCAAACACAACAGTAAGGCGTGAGTCGTGACTGCAGTCTCTCTAGAACGGTGTCTGCGTGGCAAAGAACTCCTCGAACAGCGCCACCTGCGCCGCATCCGCAATGCACTGGTCACCCCCGCCGTCGCCCATATGCTGCGTGACGTTGCGCGCGGCCAAGGACTCGGGCCAGTTGACCAGCGAGTCACTATCGATGTAGCTGTCGCCCTTGTTGGGGTCCCCCGTCTTGACAAAGTTGGCCCAGTACGCGTTCATCTTGGCGGCGATGGCGTAGTCCTCGCTGGCCCAGGGCAGGTCGGTCAGGTACAGATTGTTGAGCACGTAGTTGATCTCGGACTCGTGGTACGCACCCTGGTCTTGGCCAGGCGGCGCGTGGTCCCAGTAGTACGTGTAGATGGGCGAGGCGGCAGGCTCGAGCCAGTCGTTGGCGAACAGCCACGACGACACGCGCGACGTATCTGTGTAGTGGGCGTTGTAGGCCGCACTGGCAGTCTCTGTGTCGTTGGCTGGGTACAGCGCCAAGAACTGGGCGGCGAAGCTCTCGCCGTACTGCGCCACGAGACTGGCCTCGTACTCGGCGACCGTGAGGTTCGTGCTCGTGGACGCGCCCGACTCGTCCTTGGTGTTGCCCGTGATGAGCGGCACGTCGTTGGCCGGGCCGTTCTGCAGCGTCTCCAGGTACGTCGTGGGGATGGCGTAACCGTCCAGCACCGAATGGTACGATCCCATCGCGGACACCAGCGTGCCCATGTCCACTTCCCGCAGCTCGGCGATGCTCGACACTCTGAAGCTCTCGACGGTCGACTCGCCTGTGGCTTCCGCCGTCGTCAGTGTTACGTAGTTCTCGGCCAAGGTGGAGCAGAGCGGGTCGTACGGGTAGTGGATGCTCGACTCTGCGATGGCGTGGGCCACCAAGCCCTTCACCAGCGGACTGTTGACGCTGTGGTATACTGCAGCCGAGCCTGCCGACTGACCCGCCATGGTGATCTGGGTCGGATCTCCGCCGAAGGCCTCGATGTTGTCGTACACCCAACGCGGCGCCGCGAACTGGTCCAGCATGCCTCAGTTGCCCGACGCGTTTACACCCACCTCAGTCAGCATCTCCTCGCTGAGCTCCGGATGCGCCAAGTAGCCGAAGACACCGTCGCGACGGTTGTAGTTCACGTACACGACGTTCTGCGTCGCCATGCCACCGCCGTCGAAGAGTGCGTCGCGAGCCGTAGAGATCGCGGGCGTGGACCAGATCACAACCGGCAGCTTGGCGTCCACGGACTCGGCGGCCGACCAGATGTTGAGATTCAAACAGTCCTCCGACACGTTGTAGTCGCCCGTGTTCGTGAGCACCGAAGGACAGATGGGGCCGTAGTCAGCGGCCTCACGCGTGCCATCCCAAGCCGACGCGTTGCGCGGCGGACGCCAGCGGTTGCTACCGCTCGTATCGGCCGCATACGGGATGTTCTTCCACACGGTGATGTTACTCCAGTTCGTGAGGTTGCCTGCAGGCTCCGAGTCGAAGGCAGGATAGCCTTGCAACGCACCATATTGTGTCTGAAGGACCGAGTCGTAGAGCGCCGCCGAGGCGACCGAGCTCTGTGTCAGCAGCAGGAGGGAGGACGCGCCAAACACGTTCATGGATTGAAGGACTGGCAGGATGGGTGGTGGGTGGTTCAAGATGAAATGAACAATGAGAAACTGGTGAACGCGGCTGGAGAGCTGCTTTGGCTTGTTGGCTCCGGCGCTTGAGGCCCCAAGCACCGGCTCGGCCCTACTGTATTGCCTAGCTGACTGGAGGATGGTGAAGATCCGGCTAGTCGAGGCGACCGTGTGACACGAATGCCAAGAGCTCTTGCGATCTTGAGGCTCGAGCAGCAGACGTCTACTCTACCTGGGGTCACTAGCGTTTGATGCTGTTCTTCAATCGATTGCAGATTTATTATCGCCAGTTAGCTGGCATAATCCGTTCGCCGACCGTGATTACTCCCCCACGGTCGAAATCGATAGCCCGGGATCATTGGCGCTGACGTACTGGATCTTTATCCTACGAGCGGCACAGCCAGCTACCTCTGGATCGTCATCACGCACAAGCCTCACGCTTCTGCTGGATAGAAAACGCTTCCCGCAGACCAATGAACGTCTTCGGTCTCTGCAGAGAATCTGCTTGGATAGGGGCCGGGGCTGGTACAATCCAACGGTACCATCAACAAAGGCAAGTCGGAGCCCAACGGCTCGTCATCGCTCTTGGGGTGGGAGAACGCCAACGTCGTGGCATCGCTCCGGCTTCAAGGCAGGCGAAAGAAGATTGGGGGCTGCCGAGTCATCACGTTCGCGTAATTATGACGCGACCATCGAGTTCAGCCACTTGCTTTTCAGCACTTGGCTCACGACTCCGGACTGCGTCTGACTGAATCCGACGCAATCCACACGATTGGAACTATCCCCAAATTGCATGTTGACGGTTGACAAGACGTGTAAACATATATAAAAAGCAATAACTTTATGAAATTCGGTTGGTCACTAACCCGCTACCATTGCGTCACGGCTATGGTGGTGGCAGTAGCCAGCGCGGCGCTCTCGCCCTGTGCGTCACTGCCGGCGATGACGCGCACCGCATACTCTCGACCCGGCACCAGGTCCTCAATAGTATGAGCCCGCAGCTCGAAGCGCGAGATGCGCCAGGCCTTGGCCTCGAAGGTGGCGGGCAGTTCGCAGGCTGCTGGGCCCGGATCCGCCTGGTCCACCATCACCAAACTGGCTCCGACTGACACCGCCTTCATCACGCATCGACGCGTCGTTGTCGACGCGGAGCCATCGGCGACCACGAAGTACTGACCAGACAACAAGATGCCAACAAGTGAGGCCGTGACCGTCAACTTGCCGTTGCTCGTGAGTTTCTGCGCGCAGAGTTCGCACAGCGCGGGCGTGGCGAGGTCTGCGCCTTCGAACAGGCCGCGGGTCGAGGCCAACTGGAGCACCGCGGGCTGCAGCGCGTTGGATGTGGCCACGATGGCGTCCACCGTTTGTCGAGCCAGAGGCGCGGCCAGCACCGCCGAGCACTCGTTGGTGACCGCGTCGATGCGTCCTTGGCCGCGCTGCTCGTCCAGTCCAGGGCCATAGGTCGATCGCTCGACGAGCACTGAGCCTGGGGCCACCAGCTCGCAGCCGTGATTGCCCGAGTCCCAGTCCAGCAGTGGCAGATCCACGGGCGACGTGACTGCAGCCTCAATCTCTTCAGCAGTGGTGCCTGCGCTCGGAGCCACCACAGTCTGCTCGAAACGCACAGTGTACGACCGACCGAAGTCGTAGATAGCGGAGTCGTCGCCTTGTACAGTCACCTCGGCATCACTGTAGACGCCTCCAAGGCTCTGCAGCTTGCCCTGTAGTGTGACAGCTGGCGTGGGGTAATCTACTGCCACACAATCCACCAACGCGCCACCGTCCGAGACCAGCAGCGCGAACCCCTTCCCGGTCACAGGAGCCACGTTGGTCACCAGCAGCGTCTGCGTCTCTGTGTGCTCTCCGCATTGGCTCGTGAAGCCGGCACTGAAGTCCCACTCGACTCGGAACCAATCGACGGCGCTCTCCTCACTACGAGGCGCCGTCCACACCACCAGCATCCCGTGCGAATGCTCCACGGTATGCGCTTGCACGTGAATCGATCGCGGAGCACTCGGAGGTCTCGCCGTGAGCAACAACCCGCCAGGGTCGGTGGCATCGCGGAAAGAGCCGAAGCCCACACTGTTGTAGGCCGCCACGCGCACGTTGTAGGCGCCCGAGAGTCCGTCGATCACATAGGCGAACGGCATCCGACCCACGTGCAGCTGCGCCCGGCCCTTACGGAGCTCCCGGATGGTCACCGTAACATCCGTTTGACTCGAGACCACGACCAACGGGACATCGCCTGAAGCCGAGGCAAACTCGAGCGTCACGCCCAGGGCGGAGCTGCTGGAGCATAACGTGGACTGCGCTGCTGGATCGCGGAAGCGGACTCGGATGAGGCCACAGACCCCAAGATCTGTAAGCGCCTGCGAGAGTGTATCGGCGTCAGCGTCGGCAGCGAGAACGGGCGTCTCGGCGCCAAGCAGCTGCAGTTTGAAGCCCATGGTGGCGGTCGGCAGCACGTTGCCGTTCGTCACGCACACGAGCGTCTGTAGCTCCGGCGTGGCGTCCACAGCTGCGCGCGCCGCCACGCCCGTCGCAAGATGAGGAACACAACTCGATCGGTCGGCTGTCGTACAAGCTAGCAGGTTGACGCCGGAGACCTCGAGTTTGTAGCCGAAAGGAGGCTGCGTGGCTAGCGCCGAGCGCCAGCGCTTCTGCTGGTCACCGCTGTACGTGCGCTGCAGGAATGTCACCAGCCACGTGAAGCCGTCGGAGGCCGTAAGCTCTCGAGCCACTTGCACATCCTCGATCGTCGACAGCGCCACAAGCGCAGCTTGCATTTCGGTCGCTGACACGTCGAACGGTAGCTCAGAGCTCCATTGACCGTCGAAACCCACGCGGAACGTGCCGGATAGGAACGTGTTGGTCCCCAGTGTCGGTGCTGACACCGTGAGGGTGGCCACGTCGTCCCCAACACCCAGCGCCGCCGCGTCAAGCACGTGCACCTCGGCAAACGGTCGGGCGGCGCTGGCGCTGCTGCCAACGGCCCACCACTCCACGCGGAACTCCGTCACGGGCTCACCGCCGTCGTGTTGCGGCTCGTCCCATTGCACCAGCACTTTCGAGGACGACAGCGGGGTGGCACGAGCGAACCGCACGGGGTCCGGCAGTTGCGGCGCCAGTTGGAGCGACGCCGGCGTGGGGACAGCTGCGACGCCCCAGCCGTCCGCGTTGTGCGCCCGAGCGCGTAGATACACGGAAACGCCGCCACCTGCGCCCGAGAGCGATGCAGTATTGAGCTCGATGCGTTGGAAGCGCGTGACGAGGACGCTCGGCGCTTGCACAGCACTCAACGCGTAGCCATTGGTCGCCAGCGCGGGGAACACGGATGTCTCCAGCTCTCTTGGAGGCGCTGGGAACGTCACGAAGGTCACGCGCCAATCGAACCCGTGCTTGTTGACCTGTCGAGTCACATCGGCGTTGCTGACCACACTCAGCGTCTCGAGCGCAGCCTTGACATCCTCGTCACTCGCGTCGAAGGGAATGTGGGGGGTCGTGGGAGCCTTGTATATCGTCACGAAGCTGTTCTGGTCCCGCACAACCGACGAAGCGCTGGTTGTGCCACCACTGAAGGCACTGCAGCCATGGGTCCCCAGGTCGAGGATCTGTAGAGTTGGCTGTTTGCCGCGTCCTTGAGCGCCCAGGAACTCCACTGTGTACTCGACCGTCGCACTGACGCCTCGCGTCTCCGTCAGCGACCGCATGACGCGCACGTCATCAATGGCATCAAAGCCTTCAAGCTCACGCTCCAGTGTCAGCATATCACGCGCTTCGTCGCTGGAGAGCGGGCCTGAGGACCACACGAGACAGCCCACATCGTCGTTGAGCGAATCTCCCCCGTCGCCTCCGGTCCCGAGCGTCAATGAGCTCACTTCGTCGCCGAATTGCACACGGAAGCCGCCTTCGTTGTGCTGAATGGCGCTACCAGTAAGAGTGATCACGAGTCGCTGGACCTCTCTCGTGGCATCGTCATGCGCCAGTGCCAGTCTTGGCGACAGACTCACGGCTTGTGTGGGGTCATCCAGACTGCCCAGTTGCAGTTGTAAATTCGCCTCGGATCTCGAACAGTCGCATGCAGAGCCGTCACATTTGCCCTGGACTCGGAACGTGGCTGCAGCTTCCAGCGCGTTGTCTATCGATCCGTCTCCGGCCGCTCGACCCAGGCGAATGTAGTCACCGCAGTCAATGGCGAGCGGCTGCACAAGCGTCACGAAGTCGCTGGTACCTATCCGGCCAAGCTCCGTGGCCACGCCTGCCGCGGTATCGCTTCGGAAAAGCGGAAGCGACTCGAGACCGCCCGAGACGTCGAGTCTGGTCACCAATGCAGAGATAGCCGAGGCATTGAGCGGCGTCCACGGGTCTTCAGACTCGCAAAGCGGCAGCACAGCCGGCCCTCGATGCACGAAGATCGGCAGATTCGAGTTCAACTTGGCATCCGGCTCGACACAAGTGTGATACAGCTTCAGATGTGACGAATCCACGACCGTCGTCACTCTGGCCCGACAAGCCGCGGCGGAGTTGGGGACCGCACCAATGGAGATTCGCGTGCCCGGCACAACCACATCCCCTAGCTGGCCAACAAGGGCAGCAGAGAGCGTGACGGTATTCGAACCAGCGTCGTACGCGACGCTCGTGACGCTCGTGACGCCAATACGCAGTGGCCAAGCCACGCTGCCATCCAGACACACACTCGCCACCTCGTTTCGGATGCGCAGACGCTCTCCTCGTGAGAACGTGGCGTGCAGCTCAGCGTCTCCGTAGCCCTGCGAGGCGTCAGGCGCCAGTCGCAGGAGGAAGGCCGCGCCTGAATCAAGTGCCGACCCAGAGGCCAACGCGTTCACCTGAACCACCAGCTTCCCGTGGAAGGAGTGGGAGTCCACGGCAGCCAACGAGAACGTGCTGTCGGCGGTGAATGGACCTGTGTGGGCTGCTGTGGTGACACGAGCGTACTTAGTGGTGGACGGCAAGTTGTGAGCGATCGAATTGGCTGGGAACGCAGCACTCAGCGCAGCTTCGACGCGATACCCGTCCACCTCAAGCCCGCCGGAGGTCGCCATCTCGTCGAACGACAGCTCCAACACTTGCGGCGATAGCACACGAGCCGCCACGTTGCTTAGCGCCAGCGGAGGACGCGTAGGCGCCGCTCCAATCAACGTATATACGTCATCTCCGGCGGAAGCGAAGGCTCCGACACCTCGTTCATTGGCCGCTGCCACACGCACAAAGTAGGCCGCTCCTGTGTCGAGTCGTGGGATGCTGTAGGTCATGACGCCATCGTTTCCAGGTCCAGCGGAGATGCTGACGCTCGCGGAGCCGAAGCCCTCGGGTGTCTGACCGCCCATCTGAGTGCTTGCGGCTGCATTGGTGTTTGTCGAGCCTTCGAGCAGGTGATCATTGACTACGAGCAGTGGGAAGTCGACGCCGGGCCGCGGTACTTGCGAGACGAAGGTCACGAACCAGTTGAAGTTGCTGTTAGCTGCGGGGTCAACCTGAAACCGCTCCACGCGCACCAAACCGACGCTCGGCAGCAGTTCCAGAGCCTCCTGAACGCGGGTAGGCGTTGCGTCTAGCGCCAGAGGAACCGTCCGCCATGGCGTAAAGAGCTGAACACCAAACTGCGTATCTCCAGGATATGGAAGTGGCGTAGCGCCCAGCGCATTGGCGAGCATGCCGCTGTCCTGGAAGTCGTTGGCAGAGGCCAGGGGCAGTCGAGAGGCTGAGAACTCGCCCGAAGCCGCGACTAAGTACGCTTCGCCTGATAGATAGACCACGTCGCCACGCGAGAGGAAACCCGTGAGGTCAACGGTCGTCTGGAGGAACGTGTCACCGGTCTCCACACTCACTGCCCCAGGCAACAACTGCCATGGATACCGCTCGCTACCGTCGCCGAAAGCCAGTGAAAAAGAGCCGCCCGTGAGGTTTCCTGTAGTCTGAACCACCTGCACTACCGGCAGTCCGAAGAGCGGCATCGTATCGGCTTGGCGATACCACTCCACATCGTATCGTAAGACGTCGATGGCGTCTTTGGGTGCCCGCCAAGAGACCAGCAAAGCTGAGCCTGGCGGTTGAGCTGCAGCGTCATTCGTCGCGGTCACGAAGGTCGGCGCTGCTGGTTTACCCCTCGGCATCTCCCGCGCCGGTTCCGTGAGCACAGGTAGTCCAGTGCCGACCTGACCGTTCTCGGCGTATACTCGAACGTACACCCACTGCCGAGTAACTAGCCCGTCGATGCGGTACCGATAGGCGCCGTCCGTTGCCGCCACTAATGAACTGACTGCCAATGTCACTTGAGCGAGGGCATCGCCATTGGCTCCCGAGTCGAAGGAAAGAGACGGATCCCACTCGATGACATAGTTTGTAACAGGTGTACCCCCATCAAACTCGGGAGGTGCGAAGCTAACGAGCAACGCGGTGGGTCCTGCGAGCGTGAGAACTGGTGGCGCTTCCACATTGAATGGCGACGTTGGCTGCGACGGCGCTTCGAACGGGACACTCAGTGACGTCGGCGCCGTCACACGTCGAGGGCCAAAACCCAGTGCATTGAAGGCTGCTACCCGAGCGTAGTAAGTCGTCCCGGGTGTCAGGCCGCGAATCGTGTACTCGTACGGCACAGGTGTAGTCTCCGGATTCACGACGACCACTCCACACGCCGTTGGGCCACTTGTAGCCACTCCGTTGGTCGTTGAAGGACAATACGTCGCGCTACCGAGACTACCGGCTTGCGAAGACGCCACGGTGATGGAGGTCGTGCCACCTACAGCAGAGAGGCGACTGCTGTACGTGAAGGCAGGCACGACGCCCAGTTCACTGAGGAACGTAACTGTCCATACGCATTGATTCTTGAGGTCGCAGACATCGCCTGTGACTGCTACGTCCCCGACACCGCGTGTGACTGCTACGTCTCCGACATTCGGCAGGTTGCGGAGCTCCCGCGCCATGTCTTCGGCTGAGGCGGATGCACTCAATGCTGAAGTACCGTAGATGCCTTGAATCTGGCAAAACCCGCACCCAGAGGTGTCCAGAGTGAGGCGGAAGGAGCCTGAGATGACGCCCGTGGACGTCGAGGCCGTGCTGATAGTCTGAATCTGCGGTGTCAAATCTGAGAACTCGGAGGTGTCGATCCATTCCACCAGGTACTTTGTCACGGGGGAGCCTCCATCGCCGTTCTCGTCCGTCGGGAGCGCCACGATCGGCGGGAGGAAGAGTACACGCAGCGACGTCACGCGGGTCTCTGGATCCTCTTCGTCCTCTGGAGTCAACGCAGTCAGAGCGACGTACGGAGAAGGCGGTGGGTCGCTGGAAACTATCGGAGCCACTGCCAGGCTATCGCTAGGTACTCCGTAGCCCAGCGAGTTGTGAGCCGTCACGCGAACGTGAGTCGTAGCTCCCATAGTGAGTCCCGTAGTCAGATGATACTCGTATGTTTCACGCAGATCCAGCGCCAGCGTCTTCGACAAGAAGTCGGAGCATCCGTGGCCTGCCACTACACCTACAGTCGCCGCCGAAAGCGCAGGATTTGCCACCTGTAATTGGCAGGACAGCGATCCAGCGTCAACTGTGATCCAGTCGTCAATCGCCAGGCTTAGAGACCCGTCCACGGTCAACACGTTGTTGCCTAACGTCGTCACGCAGCTCGCGCAGAGCTGGCGGGTGAGCCAAAGCGACGGAAGAGTCGACGCGGAGGGAGTCACGAGCGACACCGTTTGCTTGTTGGGCGACGAGAAGTCGGCGGTCTCGTCCCATTCAACGCGGAACCAATCGACGCGTTCAAGCCCCGACCAGCTGTTCGGGTCACTGAACGCGACGGTCAGTGTGTCCTTCGTGAAGCCGAGAGCATTGGCCGTCGCGCCGGACACCCCAGCACCCAGAAGCTGCGTCGGGACCGTCAGCACAGGCGCCGCTGGCAACTGCCGCGTGACTGCTGTGCTCAGCGTATCGCAGGCTTCCAGGCCGGACTCACACACGGGCGTCGCAATCTGCGCGGCTCCAAAGCCCTCGGCGTTCTGCGCACGGACTCGCACCGTGTACTCCGTGTTGGCCGTGAGCCCATTGAGCGTTGTCGCCATTTGCTGCGTTCCAGTGGCGCTCGGTATCACGGCAATATAGCCTTCCGTGCTCAAGTCCAAGAGCGAATCCAAGTTGCTGGTCGCGGAATCGAAGGGGTCGCAGCCGTTCTGAGGCTGCATATTGTACACAACCTCCGTCCCAGTCCAGGCAGTGGTCTTGTAGGTCGTCGGGTCCTCACTCACTGCCAATAGACAGCTAGGTGTGATGCTACTGAGCACCACGAGTTGCCCAGGAGCTAGATTGATGTTGTGATTGAGCGTCAGTGTCGGCGGCAATGCAGCTGTACCAGCGGTTAACGCTACGATGCAGCCACTGCAGATCGACGGCTGTGTCATGAACGCCACCGTCGAGAACTCCACGAGGTAGCGGGCCACAGCCATGCCGTTGGTCTTGGCTGGCGCCGTCCAAACCACGTCGAGGGCCGTTCGATCGGCTCGATTGCTGGCGACTGTGACGTCCAACGGCGCTAGAGGCGGCGCTGCAGGCGCCAACATTGTACTTCCAGAGGCGCATGGCATGTCATGACAGAGCGCAGAGGCACGCAATGGAGCCCCCAATCCCACGGAGTTGATCGCCGCGACTTGAACGGCATAAGCCACGCCTGGAGTCAGCACGCCGCCATTCAGCTCCGTGCTGGTCCAGACGTTCCCCGCGACGTCCGTGCAGCCTGCTGTGCCGTCCAAAGCCACGACTTCAAGCTGTGCGACGTCTGCCACATGAGGTTTAGTCGCGTCACCAGAGGCTCCAGAGTCGCTCGAGCCCGTGAACGTGACTCGGAAGCGACGGAGGCCTCCGATTTCCGTCTCGACGGAGGCCACCACTTCGTCACCATCCAGTAGCGTCGACACAGCGGCGGACAGGTCGTCTGCTGAGCTGGAAACCGGCACGCAAACTGCTGTTGTGGGTTGAGTATGGACGGAGAACGTCCCAGAAGACAGTGAACACGTCGTCGCACCATTCGCAGCCCCCACGAACCGCACAGGAAGTTTGTCGGGCAGTAGAGAAGCCACTGCTGCCACTTGGAAGACACAAGCTGCGCCGTCGGCATCCACCACGAAGCGCGCGTTGGTCCCCAGCTCCAACTGAAGATCAAGCGCCAAACTAGCGTAGTCGACCGACCCGATGCCATCACTTGGAGCCGACACCCCCACCACGCAGTTCGAGCAGAGCTCTCGGGGGTACGACGCCGTAGCGAGGACTAGGCGGAAGGACCCGCCTGCCGCCACATCAGGCGCTAACGCCAGTGTCTGTACTTCGGCGCCTAGCGGGAACATACATGCCGAGGGGCTGCAGACCAGTGGATCTCCCAACTCTGTGACCATTCGCGTGTCGTATCTCTGAGCTGCGGAGGCAGTGGAGGCTTCTGAAGGGTCCCACCAGCTGATGCGGTAGTAGCTGATGTCTGTCCCACCATCTCCAGCCTGGAAGCCCAGGGCGTTTGCCGTCGGGTCGGTGAACCGCACTTCGAGTTGCGTCGGTTGGTCCATCGAACTCACTTGCATCGTCACCGTTGTCGGACGATAGGGCAGTTGAGCTTGTGGCGCGAGACTCTCGACGTCTGGCCATATAGTGACGATCGCCAGCTCTTCCGAGGTAGTTGGCGAACTCACCGTCACGATCTGAGCCAACACAGGCGAGCCGTAGTTCCCATTGAAGGCTGAGACACGCACGAACTGCTTCGTGCCGGTGGGGAGCCCGTCGATTGTGTAGGCCGCTCGGCCGTCGGCAGTCGCAAGAGTTGCGTCCACCACCTGTGAATGAACCGAAGCCACGGCATACGAGATACTGTTGCTGGCTCGACACTCTGCGAAGTCGGGGGACGCGCTCCATTCCACGAGGTACTTGGT
>MBAC02002971.1:0-14266 GCA_001712635.2 Nothophytophthora sp. Chile5 | reverse complement strand
CTCGTTGAACGGCGGGTTCGTAACGTAGCGTTTCTCGTCTCCTGTTGTTATTCGCAGCGGAGGAAGGGCACTTCTACTATGGCGCCGGCCACCCGATGAAGCCGCACCGCATGAAACTGGCGCACCATCTCGTGGTCAACTACGACCTCTATCGCAAGATGGATATCTTCGTACGCAAAGAGAGCGTGGCCATGTCCTGAATGTCTCTGTTCGCAGTGAACTGACCTCGTTTTCTCTCTCTCTCGTTACAGGAACCGCATATCGCGTCGGCCGAAGAGATCAAGGCGTTCCATGCGGCCGATTACATCGACTTCCTGCAGCGAATCAGCCCTTCCAACCAGAAGGAACTGGCTCCCGACCTCCAGAAATGTACGACGTCTACCTTGAGTCTATCGCTGGGTCTTTGGCTGAATGGAGGTTAATGGTGCCTGGGATGTGGGATGTGGGGTGTGGGTGGTTGTGCTGGCGGGTAGATAATCTGGGTGAATTGACGGATTGCCCGGTGTTCGACGGCATCTTCGACTTCTGCCAGATCTACTCGGGCGGTACACTGGACGCCGTGAGCCGCTTGAACCACGGCCAGTGCGATATCGCCATCAATTGGGCCGGCGGATTGCACCACGCCAAGAAGTCGGAAGGCTCGGGCTTCTGCTACGTGAACGATATCGTGCTGGGCATTCTCGAGCTGCTCAAGTACCACCCACGTGTGTTGTACATTGACATTGACGTCCACCATGGAGATGGCGTGGAGGAGGCCTTCTACGTTACGGATCGGGTCATGACGGTGTCCTTCCATAAGTACGGCGACTTCTTCCCAGGCACGGGCGACATCAAGGTACGAGATGCGACTACTAACCGATTACTAGCGATAGAGTTGGTGTCTAAACGGGTTGGATGTGCCCTCATGGTGGTGTATGCACGTGGTCTGGCAGGATGTGGGCACCAAGAATGGCAAGTACTACGCCGTGAACTTCCCGTTACTAAGTGGCATGAACGACGAGAGCTACGAGAGCGTGTTCAAACCGGTGATCCAGAAGGTCATGGAGACGTTCTGTCCGTCGGCCGTCGTGCTGCAATGTGGCGCCGACTCGCTCACTGGAGACCGCCTGGGCTGCTTCAACGTGACCACGAAAGGTAGAGAACAAAGGACGAAGCTTCAGCTTTCGGGGATTGAATCTTTCCTATGAGGACTGGGTTCACGTTAAACTCAACCGGTTAAACTGTGTGTATTTGTATTGACAGGTCATGGGGAATGCGTTCGTTTTGTGAAGGGCTTCGGGCTCCCGACATTGGTGTTAGGCGGTGGCGGATATACGATCCGCAACGTGTCACGAGCCTGGGCTTACGAGACATCGATCCTACTGGATGAAGAAGTATCCAACAACATCCCGTACAACGACTACTTTGAGTTCTACGCACCCAGCTTCAAGCTGCATCTTGAACCGGATCCGGACATGGAGAACGCCAACTCGAAGGAGTACTTGGAGGAGTACAAGTACGTCACCCACAATTGTGTGTGTGTCCAGGTATCGCTGATACTGACTGAGTGTTTCTTCTTTGGGGGTTATTCTCTTTCTGCAGGGTCAAAATCTTCGAGAACCTTCGAGCCTTGACAGGAGCTCCGAGTGTGCAGATGAGTGAAGCTCCACCGACTCGGATGCTGCGCGAAGAGGACGAAGATGCTGCTGACCCGGACTCACGGACCGAAACCGACGGCAAACGACAGCACGAGGCTGAGTTCTATAGAGACGAGAAGGACCAGCGAGGACACGTCGACGACGCCACGGTCGCCTCTGTTCCTGCGACTTCGGCAGAGAACGGCACAGCCCAGGAAGGAGAGGGAAACACGGCGCCAGACGTCATCCCCATGGATGTGGATTAGACAGCAAGGTAGAAATACGAGAGTCGCCCCGCGCCTTCATTTCTTTTCGCTTTCGACTGTATTTTCCCGGAAGGCCTAGGACCACGATCTCTTCAATGCACTACAAGACGCGCGCGTTGATGCCAGCGCTCATTGCGTTTGCTTGGATTGCTTTCGTATATGCCTCTCCTAACTAGCGTGGCCTCGTATGGTGTTTCTATTTCGGCTGTTGCTGCTGGAGTCTGCGTTGCTTGTCGCGCTCAGCCTTCTCGATCTCGAAGCGCTTCACGTCTAACCGCTGCAAGAACTCCTGCTTCTCAATGTATCTGCGTCCAGGCAATGTCAAAAACACGAGGAGAAAGCCAGCCATTAGGTACTTTGCACTGCGCGATCGAGCCCCAGCAAGCGATAGCAAGAGCGCACCCGTCCTTGGTGTACTGCGTCAGCTCCTCCTCAATGCCCTCGGCCTCTTTGAACTTGTCCCAGTCCAGCGACGTCTTCTCCATAGTCGACACCTTCTTGGGTTCATCCAGAGACGCCAGCACCTGGTCCAAGCCTTTCGAGCCGCCTTGCTGTCGCTTCGCCTCGACAGTACTCACGCTGGTGGACACACTAGCACCGACAAGACAGCAACATAACCATTCCTCCGTGAGCTCCAGTACCCACGAAGATACGCAGGCAGTTGCTGGGTCTATCCTACCTGTACTCCTTCCCGGCGAACTTGACCACGCGATCCACCTTCTGCTTCGCTGCTGCCGGCAAATCCTGTCGTGACCGCTTGACGTCCACACTCAATACGGGGATCTGGAACTCGCGCAGTTTCCGCTTGCCGCTCTTCTTCGTCGTACCCATGCGCTTAGGACCTTTCAAACCGCCCAGCAACTACCCACAAGAACCCAGCAGCAAGTGAGATAAGCTTCGTCTCTGGTTAATTGATATGCGGTCAGTAACTACTAACCTTTGCAGTTCGAGCCGCCGCCTTGCTGGACACGGCGGTCGAGGCGTTGATGTCGTCCCAGAGCGCGTCGACCCGCGCGTCGCCCTGGCTGGTGGGTTCCTGGACTATCGAGTCTTGCGCCACGTCCACCGCGTCATCGGCCTCTTGCTCATGCTCTAGCAGCAAAACCACATGGCAGGCGTTAGCCGCTGGTCAAACAGGAGGAGGCGGGAGGAGAGAGCGCACCGTCCGGGACGTAGTCGCCATCGTCTTCGTCGTCCGACGAACTCATGGGCAGCTCCAATTATCATGGAGATTTGGGTCATGGAATGCTGCTACCGGTATCAATACCGGTATGGGATTTGATGCCAACTGATTTTTATATGGGAGTTTGTATGTGACCTGACGTGTGGCACGTAAATCACACTTCCTGCTTGCTGTTGAAGCAGATAGCCACGCCCAGCAGGATGAGTGCCATGCCCGTGTATGTGGCTGCGCATGGCATGGCATTACAGGGGAGAGAGGGTCAGACTTGTACGCAGTCAAACAGCATGAGAGAACGCTGCGTGACAGCCAAAGGCCCCACAAATGGCACAACGCCACTCAAAGGAAAGAGAGGAGATACGCACACGCAGGACGCTGGGGCTTCTCGCCAAGCAGGCGGCTCATCACTGCCGTGAACACGAACGTCAGCGAATTGCAGATTGGCACGGCGTTGGAGATCTCTGTATGATCAAATTCACACAACCCTTCGACAGTCAGCAGCAGGCACTGACCTCGAGAGGGTGAATGGGAGGGCAAAGTACAAGTCAACACGCTGCGCGGCGGTGGTTACCGTACCCGCCGAGCCAAGCAGATAGACATAGACGACGGATCCGCTCTGGTTCAAAGCGAAGGGAAGCACGAACTGCAGAAGGCGGTCAGCACCACATTTTCCACCGGGTATTAACCAGCAACCAGTACGCGCGTGCTCTTCAAGGTGTCGAGACCGCACCTGCCAGTTCCTCGCGAGCTGGACAGCTTGCTTGCCGAATTCACGGATACTGTTGTCTTTCCGACTGTACATGACGCTGTCTTGGCTGCCTGTAGCAGCAACAGCAAAGCGCGATCCCAATTCGGCCATCGTTAGGTTCGCACCCTTCAACCAACCGGAAGAGCGCCAGAAACCCGAGGCAGAAGGGGCGAGTAGATGGTCTGCTTGCCTCGCTTGATGAGCGGGTTGGTGCAGCCCCAGAGCGCCCCCACGAAGAGGAACGACAGCAGCGTCGTCAACGTCGAGCTCGCCATCGTTGTCCGTCTCGGTCGATCCAAAGCGGAGTAACGTAGTCAATGCTACCGGTATCATATCGGTTTTGTTAGGCGACGCTGAATTCGCAGCCCGCAATGGACACGGAAGGACTCGGCAAGTGGCAAGTGCTGGCGGACGAGCACGGGAACCTCTACTTCTACAACAGCATCACGGGGGAGACAGTATGGGAGCTCCCCGAGGAGGAGGCAACGGAAGCCAGCGACTCGCCATCCACGGTAATAACCGATGAAGGGCAGGGCCATTTCGACTGGAAGTCGCAGCAAAAAGAGTATAACGAATTTGAGGTTGCGGTGGGGGTGGTCGACGCGTTAATGGCAGTCCTGGAAACGCTGGAGTTGCGTTGCGACGGCAACAAAAGCAAGACCAAGCGGAAATTCGTGTCTCCAGCGGCAGAAGCACGGGCTAAGAAGCACGCGGTTAACCTGGAGAAGAGGAAGAAGCGAGAAGACGAACGGCTCGTCACCGCGTACTTAAACCTGCTGATACCGCGTCTCAATAGCGAAGAAAATGCTTCGGTGGACCGTCAAGAGGTCGGCAGTCTCTTCACGGCGGATCAGTCTCGGCAATGGCAGCAAGAACGGGATGAAGAGCGGGCGAAGAAGCGTCGAGCAGTGCGTCGGGCGCGTCATCAGCATCACGAGAAGGTGGAGGCTCTGAAACGTCAACAGCAACTGCTGATCGCCTTCCGTTCAGATCTTATGAAGCACTTACTGGGCCAGATTCAGTGCAGTACGGACCTGCAGAAGCAGCGGATCCTGATGCTCACGACACCACAAACCCTAGCAGACATGATGGAGCGCTCCAAGGAGCTGCAGGCGAGAGCGGAGCCGGAACTCGCGGAAAAAGTGCTTGCGGACCAGCGATTGGCTCAGCAAAAGTATGACAAAAACATCCGGAAGGTGTTCGCGGCGGTCGATGAAGCTGGCACGGAGAAAGTGCATCTGCTCCAAATCCTGTTTGCCGTCTTCTCGATGGAGTAAGTGCATCGTTGACACTCGAATGGAGCACCGAACTACCGGACTGACGCAAGAATGTGTTGGCAAATGCCGTCTTTCATGCAGGAAACCCCATAAATATGCGGCGAAAGTGCGCGGACTCGCCGAATTACTCGGCTCGGCGGAGTTACAGCGCTTCCTGATTGATTTTGTGTCGCAATCCAACGCGAATGACGCCGAAGGAGCGCGTTTGATCACCGTGGACGAATTTCGAGAGTTCGTGTCTATTATCGAGGAGGTGCTGGATCATTATGCAGGCGTGAAAGCAGCCGTGGAAGATGCGGAAAATGATATCGAAGCCACTCTTTCAACGGCCGATTCGGCACCTGGCACAAGTCTGGCGAAGGCGCGAATGGCCATTATGTCTGAAAAGAAGCTCAAGCATGAACTTGCCGTACTGAAAGAGGCCGAAATGCAGCTGGAGGCATTTCATGAGCGAGAAAGGCAGAAGGAGTTTGGCTCGGATGCGAAAAGCCTCGTGGCGGCGAAGGAGGAGTGGGAGAAGAATCACCACCATCGACTGATTCGCTTAGAGGGACACAGTCCGCTGTATTGCGGTCTGTGTCGGAGAAGAAAGTGGGAATTGTGGCGAAGGGAGCAAGAGGAAGGCGAAAGTGATTATCGTAGTCACTGGCCGGCATTGTACGCCTTGGAATTGAAAAACGAAGAGCTGCGAATTGTTCAAGAGAGGGACAAGTGCAACGGCATAGTCAACATTGACAGCACCGAAGTATCCACTTCTGACTCCAAAAGGGAAGAAAAAGAAACGGCGTCGACCCATACTGAACGCCTGGCTAAGTACGAACTACCGACTTATCAGTCACGAGACAGTGACGAAGCATTGGCTGTCCGAGAAACGCTGCAGTCGGTTATCATGTTGATCGAAGCAACAACAGTCGACGAAGCAGTCCAGCCGCAACGTCGAGTTCATAGAAAACATGTGAGGAAGTCACCAACAAAGCGGAGCAAGAAAGACAAAAGCCACAGTGGAAACAATTCCGAAAGCCGTGAGGTGCCAGAACGAGTGCAGCTTCTTCAAAAGGAGGAGCAAGAGCGAAAGGCAATGTACACTGAGGAGCTACACATGTCGATTATGTTGGAGCGCAATCGACGAAGCCTCGAGCGGCCTTTCCTTCGTGCCCAAGACGCCGCACATGACGCTTACATCCGTCTCATCGAGCACTGCGTCAATCCGACTGGGTTCCTCTCTCGTCTCCACTTTGAACGGTGTTTGGCCTTCGAGCCACCGCAGAAACTCGTTCTGACGGTGGTTGACGGTGCGGAAAGCCCAAGTGGTCAACCCAGTCGCTTCGTATTGCGAACGGTGCCGTGTCGAACTGAAGAGATGGCGGAGTTTTTATTCCGACACTCGAAGACCATGCAAACATTACTGAGTCCGTTCGTGGCGAAGGTTTTCTCAGTGAGCAAGCACATGTTCCAGTTGTTCTCGGAGCCTGGACTGCTCATCGAGTGCTGGCCGGTCGTGCTTGTCGTGACTGAACTTTTCGCTCAAGGTTCTTGGCTACTTCACTATCGAAAACACTTCATTGAGGAAGAAAGTGTCGAATATATCAAGATGGAGCAGCATCTCCTGTCTGTCTTCCGTGAGGTAGCAGCTGGTCTGGCGGCAATGCACAGCCTTGGATTGATGCATCTCAACATCAATTTGGGGAACATCTTCATTGCTGAGAAGAGTGACGTCCAAGGAAATGATATACTACACGTGAAACTCGGCGGACTGCTCTCCTGGAAACAAGACTTTGACGATACTAGTCTGGGGGGAATGGGGATACACGAGTGTTTGAACTACAGCTACATGCCGCCCGAAGCGCTCAAGGAACTCCGGGTCACAGCGAAAGCTGACGCTTGGATGCTGGGCTGTGCGCTCTGTGAGGCACTATTCATATGGCAGCGTCAGCAATTGATTGTGTCCACCCCAAACCAACCAATCCAGCCCACAATGCCCGTGATTTTCCACACCAAGAGCGTCCTGGAGATATTGGAGGGCGTCCCTATTGCCACCAGTGCTGGCGTGCGTTCATTGATCCGGATGCTGTTGCAGCCCAACCCAACGCAACGCCCTCAAATGAGCCAAGTCGTGGATCTCCTGTCGTTGTCGAGCGCAAGCAGCGGAGCCAGCAGCCAGTAACGTGCGTTGTGACGGCGGAAAACAAACTGAACAACAGGCGTTTCCGGCTTGAATTGGTGCGGTGCGTTTTGCTTCTGCTTTGAGAGCCAAACAGCACTGAAAATAGCCAGCTGGATAGTAGTCATCAGCAACCGTTGGGGACGGAATGAGCGGTTGAGACGGCGACCAAAGGATCACATCGATCAGTCGCCAGTGTCTCTTGAGGCAAGCGTCGTGGGCCGCGAAGATATCGGCGCTCCTCTGCGGCTCCCTGTTCATCGGCGTCAGGGTCAACACGAGCTAACGCCGAAGAGGACTCACCAAGCCAGACTCCAGCCGCGTTGGGGGGCCTCAACTCATCGTGCCATCATGTCCAAGGACTATGCGCAAGCGCTCACGGTAAAGGAACTCTTCCAGGCCGCGCAGCAGGACGACTTCGTTGCCGTCCGCGACTATCTGCAAGTCATTTTGGACGAAGCGGCAGTAGAAGCTGATGTTGTCGAGCAGAAAACGATCCAGTCGATCATTGAGGCCAAGACCAAAAACTCACTTCTCCATTACGCCTGCGATAACGGGAATCTGGATGCCTGCAAGTTCCTGCTCATGTGCGACGGCCTGACCGGCACGTTCCTGAACGAGATCAACGCCTTTGGTCACACGCCGCTGTTCTACGCCGCCAGTAGCGGCCACCTGCCGCTCGTCAAATGGCTCATCTCGAACGGGGCGGATATTGACACGGACTACAGCGATCGCAGCGACATCGCTCCTCGCGAAGGGGACCAGGGCATCTTCACGCCACTGCAGATCGCGTGTTTCAAGGGCCACGAAGCGGTTGCCAGCTTCCTGGTGGAATGCAACGCTGAGCTTTCCGGCACGCGGCGGAACGGGAAGACGCCGCTCCATTTCGCGAGCGTGGAGAACCATCCGGCCATAGTGAAGCTGCTGCTGGAAGCTGGAGCGGATGTTCATGCCTGTGATGACGAGGGGAAGACACCAGTGGATGTGGCCAATGCGGCAGTACTACCGCTGCTGCTACCTGACGAGTACGGGCAAAAAGACGGCGAAAGAGACGAGCTAGAGGAGGGCAACTCTGCTGGCGAGGATGAGGAGGACAATGACGAGTTTGAGGGGCCAAAAGAGACGCAAGTGGCGTTGGAAAGTGTGAAGACCGCGTTCGGGGCGGAGATTGCACGCGGATTCCGCAGTAAAAGCTGGAAGAGTCGTGTGATTGCGATCACAGACGCCAGTACGTCCTTCCAGAACGTATTCACGGGGAAAAACGTCGTGAAACTCTTTGACGGCGCCTGCATAATGATGGAGCTGGCACTCCAAGACGCCGTGACGCAAGTGGTCTCTTGTTGCTGTACTTCTTTACTGAAGGTAGCCTTCAACGCCGTCATGAGTGAGAAGGACTTCCACACTCGCCAGTTCCATGAAGATCGGCCAGTTATTCGTCGTATTGCGAGCGCGCTCTTGACTCGCGGCGCCGGATCCAATGAAAAAGATGCCAGTGAAGCGGTAGCTTCTCTGCTTTTTCTGATTTGCAAGAGCGTGGACCTCACTCGATACTTAACGGCTCAGATTTCGCAAGTTATGATCTCATCGAGCACGTCGGCTCCATCGCTGCTATCGCCCAAGAAATCGAGTGATTCAGCAAGCTCGACGGTCTCCTGGCGCCACCAGTTGGTTGCGATCAAGATCCTCAACACTATCGCAAGTCAGTACCGCATGGACGAGAAAACCAGCGGCTTGAACTTCGCCGACGCCATGAAGATCAGCATGTTGGCATTGGACAACTCGAGTGTCCATGTACGGACCGCGTCGATCGACCTGCTGGTTCAGTGCCTCGTCATCCGATGCGAACAATCAGGTACCTAACAGGCAAGGCGTTGGTCTTCGATACCCAAACTGACGCGCTCACTATGCTGTTTGGTTTGCCTTTTGTATAGAAATGAAGGGGACGTCCGACGAGATCTACGAGCAGATGAAAAACTGGTGCGAATCCATTTTCAAGCAGCAGAACCAACAGCTGAAGCCGTCGATCCAGGCGAAAATCAACACGGGGCTCAAGAACGCGCTGCAAAAGAGCAAGCGCTTGTCTACTCAATCAGAAAACACGTCACCGGCGCGAGGAGAAGACAAGCCGGCGATTGCGACAGAGAGGAACGGACTCTTCGACGTGCCGGCACCGGCGCTTTCCCCTCGCAGCAAAAGCTCCCAGCGAGAAGACGACCTTCCATACGCAGAACCCATCCAAGACCAGCACAAAGACGATGCTATCGAAATGTTGGCCTGCTTTGGCGAGAAAGCTACGCGCTGTCTCTTCTCCAACGCTTGGGCACCTCGCGTTGAAGCGCTGAGCTTTGTGCAGGCTCTGATCGAGACGCGACAGCTTTCCTTCGAGAACAAGGGATCTGAGCCACAACACCGCGCTTTGTTGAGTGCAATACAGAAGACGCTGCTCCAAGCTCTTCAGGACCGTGTGAACTCCGTGTTTGAGGCTGGCGTAGCATTGCTGATGGAGGTGAGCATAGCCTTCGATAGCTCTGTGGCCTCCCCTACCGACGTGGCGGCCATGCATGCGCTTGTTCGCCCGCTCATCCCTCGTTTGCTGGTGAAACTCGGTGACTCCAAGAGCAGATTGCATGTCACGACGGAAGATGCCTTGCTACTGTTGTCCAGACAGTCGAGCTGTATTGGTCCGGTGTTTCTACTGGACGAAATGATCGCCTGCGACCGGAGTTCGTCGCCACAGACACTCTCAGCCACCTATTTGGTCAACAAACTGGGTCTCATATCGAAACTGATGCTGGAATTCGGCATCCAAGAGAGTTCAGCAGGCGAGGAAGGGCTGCTGCCTATCCGAAACGTCCTGCAACCAGCACTGCAGGTCTGTGAACATAAAGACCCGAATGTGCGGCAGATGTCGTTGCAGCTCGTCTCCGATACGTTGCAAGTGGCTCGAGCTGCCGCCATGCCGTTCTTAGACGCACTGGCTCGCTCTTCGCGACAAAAACTCTTCTCGAAGTTGGTGGAACGAGGCGTGTTGGAATCCGATATGCTCATGGACGAAGTGGACGACTTCGAGGTGTCCAACGACCCCATTCGACCAGGCACTTCTGGAAACATCCGACCGCCCACAGCCTCCGCTTCTTCGACGAAACACCGACCAGCCCTTGTCAACACCTCTCTATCAGCGACGGGAGCTTCGTCAGGATCTCAACCTGGTAGTAGCAGTGCTTCGCAATCTCAAGCTGTGCCGCTACCTTACGGTACCGCGCTTACGGACGAACAGAAGAACCTGTTCGCGAGCATCATCGAGGGATTTGGCGAAGATCTGGTGCGTTGTTTGTTGGACAAGGCGTGGGCCCAACGGGAAGCTGCGATCCGTGAAGTCGAGCGTCAAGTCGTGTGTGCCAGTGGTAGAGTGCTGTCCGAGAAGGCACTGCCCAAGACCCTCGAAGCGCTTCGAGTTCTAGCGCAAGTCCTCGAAATCGGGCTGAATGACACGGTGGCGCGCGTTTTTCAGTGCGCATTGCGGCTTTTCCAGGTGATTTCGACCGACTTCCTGCCGTTGGTGGCGTCGGAACACCAATACGTGGACGAAATCCTCGAAAACGTCGTGGGTTTGGTGCTGCAGAAGCTGGGGGACACCAAACAACGTCTCCGGCAGGATTGCTTCACGTTGTTGCACTCGATTGCGTCACTCAACCACGTCGGCCACGCCCGGATGTGCAAGATGTTGGCTGAGAAATACCAGGAACTGGCGTCTTCATCTAGTGCTATAGCCGCTTCGCCGCTGATCATCGGAGAGCTCTTGCGGTTGTTCACTCTTTTCGTGAAAGAAGCGCCTGTAGTTTCTACTGGTGCCAATCAACCGCAGAAGGTCCCTCAGCCAGATTTGTCGCTAATCTTGGCGATAATCCGTCCGGCACTGGAGAATAAGCACGTGGATGTCCGTAATGCCGCGATCGCGACGTATTCGACGATCTACGAGGCTACGAACGGTGGTACGAACGACTCGTACGGCTCTATTGACCTGAACAGCTTCCTAGCACAGACGAAGCCTTCAATCCGAGAAGCGATTACGAGAAGTGTCGTGCAGATCACCAAGACCCTCCCGACGGCCTTAGACACCAATCGACCCGAGATTGACAGTGGCCGGAAGCTACAGCGGTCCTTAGGTATCGACCCACACAAGCTGGAGCAGATTTGCTCGCCGGAAATGACGGAATTGCTGACCTCCGCATCCAGCAGCGCTTCCCAACGGTGTCTCGGCGTGGATCAACTCATCGACCAGTTCGTAACGTTGCCAACCAACGCGAGGTTTAAAGGTGCCTGGGAGACCTGCTGTCTCTTGGCCAAGCAGCTGATGCTCGAGTCCACGCCTTCCTTGTGTCTGGCTACCTTTGAACTGCTCCAACTGATTGCTGACCCTCCTGCACGGAGTTTTGACGGAGTGATTGCTCCGGAGTACGCGATTCCGTGGGGGGAATGGGGGGTCCAGCTCGTGCTGGGGTCCACTATTCGAGGTGTGGTGCAACAGAGCGCTAGCGAGAGTGTTCGTGTTCGTGCTAAGGTGCAGGAGCTCCTCCGTTTGATCGCAGCGAAGAGCGCAGTGGGCAAGCACGCGGTCTGTAACGCTATTCTCAGTGCACCTGAGCAAAGCGACCTAAGTGGCAGTGTTGATGAATCGTTGGAGGCCCGAAAGATCGCCATCACCAAGCTACGATGGCAATTGACGCTCCGACTGGAGTTGCTCCTCGAATTTCTACTGGTCGGTGACACTAGCAGCAGCGGGGCGCCCTCTCCAATGCTGTCAGGCAGACGCCGGTCGTCCAGTCAAGCCAGGAAGGCGTCGTCCTCGACTGAACTACTGGGTCTGGCCAGTGTCGTGCCCTTCCTCGGCTCCTGTGTCACCCATCCGAGTCCTTTGGTGCGGACCGCATCGACGAAGATCATGCGATACTTGCATGCCACATGTGAAGAAGAACTGGCCAAGTTTGTGCAGGCAAACTGCTCGCCAGCGTTGCAACGTCGACTCCAGACTCTGATGGCGCAAGCAGCTCGAGCGGAGGACGATGAAGGCAGCAACAACGCTGACCACTTCGAAGCCGACCGGACTACCTGCGTGCGTGGCAGTCGCGCCTCTCACGTTCGTCGCGTGGCTGCACTGCGTCCACCGCGTTCCGTTCCAGTGGAGGAGAAGCAGATGGTCGTGGACGTGTTTCCACCGCCGAATTCGGCTCCAGGCAAGAGTCGTCGGGACTCCATGGGCGTCGGAGTCGATGCAGAAGATGATTCGATGAACGATGGCAGCAATCTCAAGACCCGACGGGATAACGACCAAGCCCCGCATGGACTGAAGCAGCCACCCATCTGGCTAGGCCAGTCACCCGAGTCAGGCCTATCGACCAGGAAAGGGTCGATTGCTAATGGCAGTATGAGACCACTGTCGTTCGGCGATGGTGAACCTGAAGGCTCCAGTATGGGGGTCCTGGTCGGCGGAGGTGCCGCCGGACTCATGAAGGCTCGACGGAAGAGCAGTCTGCGTGGGAACAGCAACAACAGCGACGATGTGGATGAACGAGAGCGAGTGCGATATGGAGTCTACTGAGCAAGGGAGGCCAAGTGCTGACGAGAAAACCATACATGAACAGTCAAAAGACGCCACGTGCTTTACAGTCTTCGATTTATATATTTATATTAAGCGTTGCTTACTTCTTCTGGTGGCTGATGTACCGCAGTGACAGTAGCGAAGCAATGCGAAGACAAACGATCCACAGCACGACGATGGCGCAGTTCGTCCAGATCTCGCTGTGTTTCACTAAGAAGATCTCCTCCAGGTACTCCTTGACCGTGATACTGTCGGCCAGCGTCGGTGGCGTGTCCGTCATCACTTGACAGCCTAATTCGCCGCCGTCACCGGAGCTTGGGCAATCCCCGAAGACGATGGCCGTCAGACTAGCAAACGTGTACTTGTGTGGCGTGATGTGATGCAGCCATATGTAGCCGCGAGGGATCGAGGCGACTGGAGGGTTGAAACCTGTGAACAGGATCCAGATGTAGTTGATGAGGATCACGAAGACCGAGGCCACGTCCATATTGGGCAGCAAATACGCCAAGAACTGGCCGAAGTAGGCTTGCAGAAGCACCAGCAGCGACATGTTGACCCAATACGCGAAGAACTGCGCCACGCCCGTGAAGCCGACCATGGGGTAGAAGAGGATCATGAAGACCAACGTCTCCACGAAGCAGTACGGGATCTCCACGAGAGTAGCACCGGCGAAGTACCAGAAGGCGTCGTAGGTCTGAGCCGCACGCTCCCGATAATAGACCGTCCGCTCTTGAAGCGTGATAGGAAGTACTCCGTTGAAAGTGATGAATGTGATGTAAGACGCCGTCATGAACACCATACCCAAGCCGGAGTTGATTCCTTGATACGAGGAGTACTCGGCACCGATGTAAGTGATCCCAAAGAGTACCCCCAACACGATTGCGATGAAGAACCGCGTCAAATTGTACGACGCTGTTCGCCAGTACAAGTCGAAGAACCGCAGGATCACAAACTTGGCTTGAGTCGTGTTGCTAGCCGCGCGTTTCCCGCTGAACACCAACGCTGGCAGCGAAGGAGATGGCCGAGCGACTCCCTCCCGATCCAAGTCAGTCTCAAGTCGACGAGATTGCTCACTCTTCTGGAACAGATCCGCAAAGTCGGTCATGTCACTGCTGTCCTTCCCAATGCCGGCACCAATGACCTCTAGTACCCACGTCGCTGGATTATACTCGTCCTGCATCTTGGCCACGCCTTCAATCGCCTCAAAGTAGTTGATCAACTCGGACGCCTGCTCTCCAATCTCACCGAAGAACACAGTTTCGCCACCGCGTTTCAGGAGGAGCAGACTGTCGAACACCTTGAACACCACTGCCGATGGCTGATGAATCGTACACACAATCGTACGCCCCGTGTCCGCCACTTTCCGCACGCCGTCCATGATCAACTTCGCCGACCGAGCATCCAAGCCGCTGGTGGGCT
>MBAC02002968.1:0-10475 GCA_001712635.2 Nothophytophthora sp. Chile5 | reverse complement strand
CCTTGCCCATGCCGCCTTGCGTGAAGGCGCCGCCGTTCCTGGCGACGTGGATAGCAGTCTGGATGCACGGCTCGGCGCCGCTGGCGTCAATGACGACGTCAGCTCCCTGGCCAAGGCCACACTCCGCAATGAGTTGCTGCGCGGTCTCCGACGGCGTGACACCCGACTTGCTGCGGAAGACATGGGTGGCTCCGTGCTCCTTGGCGAAGGCAAGTCGCGACTCGTTCACGTCCACCCCGACAACGGTGGTGGCGCCAAACACGTAGCGCGCCACCTTGCAGGCCAGCAACCCCACGGGGCCGACGCCGAAGATCACGACACTGTTGCCCGGGGCCACCTTCGCCATACGGCAGAAGTGCACGGCCACAGCCGTGGGTTCCAGCAGCGCACCTTCCTGCATACTCACCCCGACAGGCAGCTTGTAGCAGAAGTCCTCGGGCATGACGTAGAACTTGGCCAGCGTGCCGTCGAACGGAGGCGTGGCCGCGAAGGCCATGTCTGGACACAGGTTGTAGCTCCCTTGCTTGCAACGCACGCAGCGGCGACACGGGATGCCCGGCTCCATGGCCACTTCGTCCCCCGGCCGGAGCGTCTGGACCGCCGAGCCCACTGCGTGAACCACTCCGGCGGACTCGTGACCCAGCACCATCGGACGCTCCATCACGAAGTGGCCGATGCGGCCGTGCGTGTAGTAGTGCACATCGCTGCCGCAGATGCCAGTGTACTTCACATTCACGATGATGTCGTGCGGATCCTTGAGCTCCGGGACGGGACGGTCCTCGAACTTGACCACGCCCACTTTCTCGAGCACGAAGGACAGATTCTGGCCAGCCAAACGACAGAGGGCGTTAAGCAGGCGAGATCAGTGCGGTGGTGTCAGAGGCAAGGCGTTACCTGCGGCGCCATTCTTGCTGGAGTCGCTGGAATGGATAATGAGCGGACGGGACCTGAGGTAATCGAGCAGGTGTGTACGGTGGTGGGATCAGTTGAAGTGGAAATCTTTCTTCAACCACAAATCAGCCCCAAGACGTTTGGCGCGAGGGATACCGGTATTCGTATGGTGCAGTGATTCGTAGAATGTAGTGTTCGCGTGCAATGCGATTGGACAAATAACACTCAACACGATTTGTGTTTACCGGTATCGATGACTCTCTGAAGTTATATATTGGCATTCCATTTGAAAAAATGAATATATATATGAATATATATATATATTTGTATTTAGACTTCGAAGTATTTCCAGAGCTTGAAAAATAGGTGGCACTTGAACCGAGTCCACTTGGGAGAGACTCATAAGGCATTCTGCTTCAACCGTTGTGCTACATTGACTGCGGCACGCTCGAAGGTGCGAAGAGCCACTATCAACAAGACGTCTCCGAATCAACCAGAACGAAATACAGGGGTTGGAAACAAATATGAAAGCCACAAATGCGTGGAAGTCAACAGAAAATGTACCAGACGAGCTCTGATCTGCATTATGGAGTCAACGAGAATTCTTTGGCGATTTATGAGCTCGTGAAGTCTCTCTGATCTCGTGAGGTATTGCAAAGCAGTTGAGTCAACAGTATCCTGGAAGTGCTGAACATTTTAGGCTGAGTCATTACAAAAATAGAATACAGTCTGAAACTCCTACTTTCTGACTGCCTTCTACGACAACTTCAACATCAGCACTCGTCAATGGTGGTTGACGAGAGCGGATCGGTAGTCAACTGCCCAAGCGATCGCCAGGCCTCGTGCTACTTGATTCGTCATCGGTCCGTTACTGATGCTCACCAAGAGAGAACGCCCGAAAATAGCGGTGAAACGGCAGCTCCCTCCATGCGTTCGTGCCATCGGCATCTCCCAAATGCGCTCGGATGGTATTACGAGGGTTGGCCGTTGCTTCGCTCAGTCCGTATATAGCCGACCGGGTGAGAGGCGCGGCTGGTGGAGCGCTCCAGTTCTGGTGGTCGAAGGGCCATGAACAAGTGATGGCTTCGAACTCTGAGGTCCCTCCGGCTGCCAACACCATCAAGGCGACGCTCCGTCAGCTTGCCTCCTTCAGCTGCCCGCGTAAAGATCGCTCTTCTAGCCAGCGCGAGCGCAAGCGGCCGAGTTGGTCAGCGTTGTACTTCGAGCAGCAGAGGCTGATGCGTCAGAAGCAAAGCTGGAACACGACCTGTCGGCCCGCGGTGATCGGCGCGTGTCTCGCGGTCGCAGGGCGCATCGTGGTGGCGCCACTGATGCTCCTGCTGGTCTTCTCATGCACCAGCTACCTCACCACCAACGGCACCTTCTTCATCGAGGCCAAGGATAGTTACTTTGCCTTCAATGAAATGGATCTGGTCATGACCGGCGGCTGCGTCGCGTGCCACATTCCGTGTCGACGAGCTCTGCACCAGTTGAACTCCTTCAACCACGAGGCGCTCAAGAGCAAGCCCATGTTCGAGAACCTGTTCACAGCCACGTCCTGGGACTACAGCGAACTGAGTGACGAGGCCCTCGCCTTCGGAGACGCGCTGGATGACAGCGGTGCGATCTGCACAGGTGGTGTGAACGAGTGGGGGTCCCCCAATATAGTCGTCACAGCATCGGCGGCCGAGATCCTGCAGGTCATCACCGTGCTGCAGCTCTCCGTGGCTCCGATGATGATCGCGGAAGTGACGAAGGGGGTCGAGCAGAAGGACGAGTGTGTCACCAAATGGGCCATCATGGCGCTTATCCACCTCTTCCAGTTCCAGACTGTCAAGAACAGCGCCGACTACTCGTCCATTCCGGCCGCAGACTTCAACGTCTTCCCGGAGTACACCGAGTGTCGCCCCATCGTGTCGAACGATAACATCATCGGCTCGAAATTGGCGTTGGCCACCAATGGAGAGGATCTGCTGGCAGTCGTGCCAAATTTACTGAAGCAGTTCCCCTACGGCTTCACCAGCAGCCTCCCGTCTGTCTCACGGTCGATGGCAGCGTCCAACACCATGTATCCCGCCATCCACACCGTGGTTCAGTCTCTCTTTCGCGCCTATTACGGCGGCTGTCGAGTGCGCGAAGTGAACACTACGGGTGTGTACATCGAAGACACCTGCACCGCTATCAAGCGCTGGGAGACGTACGGTCTTATGGTCCAGTCCCCCGACGACATCCCGGTGTGCACTATTAGCAACATCTGCGTGCACAATTACTACAACTCGCTTTGGGAGTGGGTGAGTCGCCTGGACCCGGCGGTCGAAGGCCGCATCTCCGAGTACATCAACGTGTTCCGCAACCGCTACGCCGACACCGTCACCCTGAGCGTGCTGCCTGGGATGGTGGTACTACAGATGCTGCTCATGGGAATCATCAGTCTGTACCAGATCATGTCGCACAAGCGGTCGGTGCTGCTCACGCAGATCTGGGCCTACCGCTGTCAGAATGGCCGCATGCAAGTGCTCTACCTCGGCCAGATCACGTATCATTTGGCATACAACTCGGACTTGTACTACTTAGGCCTCGCCACGGGCACCTTGACGGTGGAGTCGCTGGTGAACCTCACGCTCAGCTTCTTCGCCTTCTCCTATTCGTTCATCAACCTGGCGAAGGCGCGGTCAGGTGAACAGCAGCTGGATCGCCACTTCCACCTCACGTGGGAGGTCATGCAGGTGCTCATCACAACGTCCGTGGCGTCGATTTTGTACTTGAAGCGTGTGACGTCGCTCGGCTTCGTCGTCGGCTGGAACGGCGAGTTGCTGCGCAAGACCACTGTTCGAGGCGCCAGCTACTGCGGTCTCAACGACTCGTGCATCCTCATGAAGGTTAATCTGGCAGTTGTGGTTGCCATGGTGTCTACTGCATTGGGTTTGGTGGCTGCGTCCGCGTCCTACGTGGCCCAGAACTGGCGCGCGCACCACCAGTCCACGCGCGAGTATCTTTTGCGAAATGGCTGGCGAAGACGTGTTCGGGACGCCAGCAGTTTAGTGACAACCGCCTCGCCGATCCTGCCAAAGGCTACGACTGTGACGGTCTTTCCTGGCTCCAGAGCGGCTATCGCTCCGTCCACTCCTGGTATCCAATGGTGCGACCCCGTCCACCTAACAACCTTCGAGTTGCATTGCCTCGGCTCGCCGTTCGCAAAGCTCTTTAGGGACTGCGACGACTTCGCCTACGTGACTTACATGGACAAGCGCTGCACTAGTGTTGAGGCCCTATTGCTCACTGGCTACCTGTTCTACGGCGAGCACGTGTACCAGGCCCCGTCCGTAGTGTTGCTGTTGCTGGCGCGACTATTGCCGCGGAAACTGCTGCGCACGTTCAACGTGCTGCTGCTCCGATGGTGGCTGGACCCAGACGAAGGCGTGCTCACCCACGCACTGTCCTGCACGTGGTACACGGCCAGCGAGGAGCACTACTGGCTAGCCGAGGCCATGCCAGTGTCTTGATCAGCAGCAAGACCTAGTGGATGGTGTTCGGATTAGTGTTCCCACATGAGTTTTATAGACTTGACCACTAAATTTGTAAGGAGTTTGTCAAAATAGGGGAAACAGCAGCACTAAACTTGAAATCGCCCTACCGGTATTTTATTGGAACATTTCAGAAAATAATGTATATCGAGAAGACTGCAAACCCCAAAGCCTCCCCTAACGCATACCGACGGTGTACTGCCCGACACTTGGGAGAGCGTGAACCTCAGACGGACATGGCGCTGCTGGACTCGCCGTCGGGCCAGTCCGAGAGCCTGCGCCTGCTGGAGCGGATCGAGCGGCAGCTGCGCGTAGACACTGGCGCTGACGCCGCAGACACGGGCAAGAGTCTCCGTGTGGACGAGGACGTGGACGAGTGGGCGCTGCCGACCGCACGGCTCGCCCGCGAACTGTGGACGCTGGTCTTGGACGTGGTGTTCGCGCCGCTGTCGCTGCGGATCCGCGCGGCTGAGCTGCTGAACGCCTGCTGCGCCGGCGCGGACGCAGACGAGGCGGAGGCGCTGGTCCGGGTGGACGAACGGGACGCACACAAGCTGCGCGCCATCGTGAGCTCCACGTGCCAGGTGCTCGAGGAGCTGGACGCTACCGACGCCGAGCAGGCCGCGCAGCTCTTCGCCTGGCTCGGCTTCCTCGAACGCGTGCTGCTCGCCACATCCAGCGAAGTCGTACGTTGTTGTGTCGGATGGGTGGCCGCTCCGATTCATGCATGTTGTACTGTAGAACACGATGCTTCCGTTGTTGACATTGCCGTGTGCAGTGCGCTCAGGTTTTCCACAACAGCATGTACGCCGGGATGTTGACCAAGATGCTGCGGTTGCTGTCCGCTTGCTCCACCAAAGTGTTTGCAGCCACCACTGTATGTCTCGCACTCGTGCATTCCCACGAGCGGCGCTGCGAGCGGTCGGTTCTCATGCAAGAAGTGCTGTGCGACAAGAAAGAAGGACGCGAGCATCTCAGCGGCGCGATGCTGCACGTCATCAACTCGTGCGGCTGTCCGTGCCCGCCGTCGCGTCGTGTGCATCTGTGGAACACGCTGCAGGTAGCGTGGCCGTTCGTGTTGACCTGTTTAGCATGCATGTTGTATTATTCAACATCCATGCTGGGCTCTTGTGCCACTTGGGGGAATACTCACTGCAGTGACTTGACGTGGGGATGCAGCTGTTTGGCGACATCCTGGCCGACGACGCGGCGTCTGCGCTCGTGTATGTGAACGACTTCAAGGTGCTGGTGGACCTCGTGATCCGCGAATGCACCGACCTGCCGCAGGAGGACGCAACGCGCCTGCACTTCCTGACGCTGCTGGAGCGCATCCTCGACTCGCCGCTGTACCTGCAGACGCAGATGTACCGCAAACGCGAGCTCTGGACGCTGCTCGAGGCGCTGCTGGATGCCGGAGCCGAGGAGGACTCGCGCATGCCCGAGGCCGTGGTGGACAAACTCAAACAGATCCTCGTGCGGTACATTGACCTGCTGGACTGACGGGTGACAACGACGTGTCAGCTCAGTGAATGGATGCCAGATAGAGTGACGTGGTGCCTGTGGGTGGTGTCGGAGAGGTGGCGCTAACGGAGTGCGGTGTTGTGAATGCAAATCGCCGTGATTTTCTGTGTTGATGGATATCACGCGGTTATAGGGTGGTAGAGCACCAACCTACGAGTACCTGCCAGTCGGCGGTACGAAGCCGAAGCCACTGCTGCTGATTTTTTACTGTACGCGCACCAAGGATAGTCGAGAGACGAGCCAATTGCCACTCGAGGATGTTTACGGCCTCCGTCTTGAGCCGAGCTAATCAGGGCCGCGCAAATCAGTCTGTTGACACCAAATGACATCCACAAAGGCGAAGAACGGCCAAGCGGAAAGAGTGGGAGACGGTGGTGGCGAACGGATCCTGGCTTCAGAGTTAAGTGCCTAATTGCTCTGGTTCCATGTTTGCAGAGCGTCGAGGAGTAGCCTTCGGGTCACGATGTTGGCGTCGACTTCCAGCAGCCAGGGCTCGAAAATGGCGACAGCCTGCGCAAATGGAACCATTCCCAAGCCGTAAGGCGTCGTGGCAGCAATCACCGTCACAGAGTACAACACAAACCTGTCGTGCTTGCGCAGAATGCGAGGAAAAGAGGATGAGGAGCACCAGAGCCAGCACCTCTTGCGTGTGCTTCGACCAGATGAGAGACACCAGCACAGGACAGAGCTATACAACGAATACACGCGCACACCCACAAGAGTCAGCGACAATTTGGACGGATAGGCAGCTTGATGCAAGCAATTTACCTCGTGGCGGATGCAATTGGCGTTGACGAGCGTCATCAAGACGTTAGCCACCTCCGTTGGGGCAACTCGTTGCAAGCAGGCGGACAGCAGCGGCACAACCTGAAGTACAGCAGCAACCGCACCCACGTGGAGTGAACTCTGGGGTTCTCGATCAAAGATATCAACGCAAAGGAGGAGGGGGCTCGCTTACCGCGTCTCGACTTTGGCTGGTGGGGAATTCAAACCTGGCTCCGTGGCGCACCAGCACCTCCTGGATCTCCAGCCTCAATTGTCTTCTGGCGAAGAAGACTGGCAGGTCGCGGTCCTAAACCACAGACACAAGGCGGCAGTCACCTTTCGTCAGTCGAGGCGAACTATAGACCTGGGTCAATCCGGACGTACTTCATTTCGAAAGCTGGTGATATCGTGGATAGTTGACTGCTCAAGCAGCTCCATCTCCGCATAGCGGTGACGCAGCGCGGCTACATGATTAGCCTCGCCCCCTGCTCGCTTTGGGCAGGCACCGCTACCCGTGTCCCGTTCGAGCAACAGCTGCAGGATCTCTGGCCGGTCGCACAACAAGGCGGCTTGGACGGCAGTCTCCCCCTGGTCGTTTGGCCAGTCTATCGGGGTGTCTCGCTCCAGCAGAAACTTCGCACATGAGGGAGAATCGTACTCCACAGCGACGTGCAGTAGTCGGCCGTCCAACTGCAGCAAAAGCGACAAGCAGTAGAAGACACCACAACCCGTGAGCGAAGAGCAGACACCGCAGGCGAGAGGATCGGTACGAAGAAGCCCTCCGTCGTACGAATCGTAATCACCACATGGAAGCAGCTCAACATGTTTATACCGCAAGGCCATCCGCAGCAGCGAGTGTGCTCTGCAACCGGTCGTGCACCACATCCAGCACCTCGGAAAAGTCGTGGCGGACCGCCAACACGACAGACATTTCCTACACGGGCCACCACCACCACGAGAGTGTCAGTTCAGCTATGCTTTCGCACCAATGTGAAGAATGAATGGGGTGGGTCTCTATACTCCAGCGATGGGGATAAGATCCGGGTAGTTCTGCACCAACAACGCGGCAATGTCCGCGAATCCGTTCTCGCCGGCGAGATCCAAGGTCGTCCGCCCATTGCTGTCCTGCACAAACACGTCTGCGCCGTGCGCCATCAGCTTCTCCACCTGCTTGACCAAGCCGTGCTCGATGGCCATCAGTAGGGCCGTGTCTCCCGTCTGTAAGACCGTACAGCACAGTTTGCCCAAGTGAGTTCGACAATGACGCGACTTGTGATGGTTCCAGACTTACCTCGCTGCGGTTGTTCACGTTGACGTGATGCGCCAACAACAGCTCCAGAACGGTCGTGTCAATGTCGCGGTACGTGGATCGGTCTCGCACCAACTTGCGCTTGAAATTCGCCACCTACATGTCGGACAGGACACCAGCAGCAGCGTGTTTCAGCTGTTGTATCGTCCAACGTGACTAAATCGGCCCCCCAAATGCATTAGATGGCGCACCGCCACGGGAGACTGAACGTCAATGTGTCGCGAGCGTAAGAGCGGGGTGTGGCGCATCTTCTCCAGGCAGACGCGCAGGACGTCCATCTGCAGCGCCGTCATGCCCGTCTGGCCCGAATCCCCCACCCACAGAGTGAACGTTAGTCGTGGACACTTGCGTCCCCCACCAACCGCCTCCTTCGCTTTGCCACTCACCTCGTCCCGCAGCGCGATGTCGGCCCCTTGGTCCAACAGGAACTCGGCCGCCGCGATGCGGTTCCTCCAGGCGCATATGTGCATTGCCGTCGTCGCCTTGAGCGACTAGGACCCCATGCAATAATACAAAGAACACAGCCAAGCGTCAGAGATGCTGCCGCTTTGGTTGCACTGCCATTGCCGGCCTGACCTGGTGTCGTACTCGAGCGTTCAGCAGCTGTGGATGCACAGCCAACAGACTCTGCAGCCTGGGCAGGTCGCCGGCGGCTGCGGCCGCTGCCCACGCCTGCTGCAGCTCTGTGTCCATATCCGAAGGCACAGTGGCCATCTTGCGCAGTCTCGAGAGAGAATTCGTGTGGCTTCCGACGCCGACGTCTCGGATTTGCCAGCGAGCTCGCAACTTCCAAAATGTGCGAAAGAAATAATGGAAGCGCGGGGATGGGCGGCGGGCGACTGGCCAGAGAGTGCTCTCCTCTCTATGGCAAAAGCGCGGAAGCAGGGAGACCATGACGCCCTGACTCCCTGGAAGGCCAGCTATGACGAACAGATTTGGGGGCTGGTGGACGCTCGCAAGACTCGGCGGTGGACGAAATATTGGCAGACCAAGCACATAGACGGGGAGGGTTCGGACACAGACGCGAGCTTCAGTGGCCATTGGTTTCCTTTTCTTTTAGATTTTTGGCTGGAATGTACTGTCAAGATGGCTCCAGATTTGAAATACCGGTAGTAGAAATAAATTGCAAAAGGGGCAAGTGGAATTTACACTTCCCGCTTTGTTGAAACTCGGTTCGAAGTAACGGTTGCGATCTGATTAGACAGGAGTTTCAGAACCAAACCAAAACAATGGGAAGAACTGATTTGAAATCGGTGTAATGCACTTCCAACTTGTTGCATTGCTCTTTAGCAGGCTTGGCTTGTTCAAGGCGTGATATTTCTTCAATTTGAAGATGGTGCTCCGGCTTGATTTCTGTACCCGATGGGACACTTTTTCGAAAGTCGAAGCTTGCCAGGATTCGTCTTAAAATAAAAAGGAATCGTGGTGGAATGAATGTGCCATAAAAAAAAGTGGTTTGTTTTACAAATCGAAGCTTGACTTGATCCATTTTTCAATATAGTTTTAAAGCAATAAATACCGGTACATGAATCAGGCCAAATTTTGAATTGTTCATTCAGATCAAGCTTCAAATTGACCTTGACATTCATCCGACCTGATTCCCAGCATCCTCTATAGTAAACATTAAACTATTTTCCAGTGTGAAATAGAGCTCTTTAACAAGAATACAGTGAACGTTACAGCGATGGTAAAGTATGGTGGTTTCAGGAATCGGTACATTAACAACAGACACAGAAAGGATGCAGTGGAAACGGTGCATTGACGTCAAGGCCGCGACTTAGGTGATACCATATTGGACTGGAACATATACATGAGTTTTACTATTGAGCAGTTCGCCTTCTTAAACACTGGCATGTTCGTGGTCTTATCGAGAGTGGTGTCGGCAACTGCTTCTTCTTGACCTTCAAAGGATCCACTTTGAGACGCTGTCTTGCTTTCTTGTTTGATCAAAGCGAGTTTGATCGAGGGGTGTGAGATAGGGTTGTAATTGATGAGCAAAGCCAGCGTCCAAGAGGCGCTGATGCGGCGCTGTCCATGTCCACTGCTCACGGTGGAGGACTGACTCGATCAGGATCAACTGTTGAGCACCTAAATTCCTTGAGCACACTTCAGTTTTTACGTCCCGTGTTGGGGACAAGTCCCCGATTATAATCGTGCCACTCCGATTTACTTAGTAGGGATCTACATTTTAGCCCTGTTTTTGCTTCTACAAATACAAGCACGGGTAGAATGGCTGGTTAGGTTTCATATTGATATTCATTTCCAGGGAAAACGATAATCGCAACAACAAAAAACCCTCTTCAGAATCATTGAAGTAGATCCAGACTAGATGCCTCTCTTTTTCTGTTAATGCAACTATAACAACCTCATTTATGTAACCTCCAGTCATTTAAGAAGGGGGCACGATTTCGGGGGCCATTTCAAACCAGAAAAGTTCAATTTCGCTGGCAAGGAAGATGTTGAAC
>MBAC02002962.1:0-15157 GCA_001712635.2 Nothophytophthora sp. Chile5 | reverse complement strand
CTTGTAGGCTAAGAAGGCATCGAAGTGGTGGGTGTGAATTCCGTGAGGTTGATGCTACCCGAGAATCCAATGAAGCGGTCTGGATTGCGCTTTTGCTGCCGCTCGTGTTCTCCCAGGAGATCCACAATCCATTTCTTTATGACTCTGAGATGGCTTGCGTATCTGTCTCGCGTTGCTTTCGCGATGTTTGCATGGCGAATCTCCTCAGGAGAAAGGCGTTTGTTACGAGCCACATGCTCTCCTTCAATCGTAGCTGCACGTCCTCCTTCACTCGTAGCCGCGCGTCCGCCTTCACTTGCCTCGATGATCTCCATTTTCTCCTCTCTGTGATGAGTGAGGTCGGATCTGACACTTCCGGCAGCCACCTTACGAAATCTCCCAAAAAATCGAGAAGCCAGCTCTAAATACAAGTGGCCAGTAAAACGAGGGGCAGGAAAATATTTTTTTTCGTAAAACGCATGCTCCCAGCCTTACGTTTATCCTTGTTTTAGCCTTTATCACCTTACAAATTATCCTTCCTCATGAATTGTCGCTTAGCTGTCGGTGTTTTATCGGTGGCTAAAACGGACTTGAAGTCGGTCGGAATGAACAAAACGGAGGTCGGAATGACGTTCAATTATTGATACAGCGCTTCAAGTTAAAATTGACCAAACGTCGGCTAATCGTACCCGAGTATATGATTGGATGATATTCTGCATATGTTTTGGAGATCGCATCCTTAGTGGCTGAAAGCCCAACCCTCTAAACAGCTTAACGTTATGGCATTCACTGTCCACGAAGCTGGCAATCACCACAAGTCCACTCTCACTTCAACCATCAATCAACCCAACCATGGCGTCCTGTGCGCACGAGCACCTGGCGCTCGAGCCCTCGAGCCAGGCGCAGCACGCGGGCTACAAGAGAGCGACTGCGCAGCGAAGACTCGCCGCCGCACAGCCTTCCGGCCAAGCTCCGAAGACGAGCGGTCTCTCCCCTGCCGCGTCCACGTTTCCAGCGCCGCTGGTGCTGCCGAACGACGAACTGTCGTGGGATCCGGACTACGACACGCAAAGCCTCAAGTCGTGGCTGCAGTTACCGGAGAGGAACAAGGTGACGGCCACCCGAAGGACCGTCTACGTCGTCCCAGTGCCATCAGTAGCTGCCAAAGTCCGCTACGTCCAGGACTGGGCGAGCCCCAAGCTTCCGTCACCCAGAGACAGCAAGAAGGCGCCGGAGGTCGCGAGACCTCGGCCCCTAGACGTCCGGGACTACCTGGCTGCTTTCTACCACAATCTCCCGGTCAAACTCCTCTCCAAGCCCAAACTGCAGTTCACCTCGTGGGGCGACGAGAGCGGCGCTCGCTCCTCCAAGAAACGCCTCAAGCAGGCGTACATCGCGCTCTCCATCGGCTCCGAAGCCGTCCGCATCCGCACGCGGCCCTCCAGAGACGGTTTCTTCTCTGGGCAACTCAACCTGGACGACTTGCTGGATGCCGCCATCAGTCTCCTACCTCCCGACGCCTACGCATTGCTGCTGCTGGTGGACCACGACTTGTACGAGGGCGAAGACGACGACTTCTGCTGCGGCCGCGCATACGGCGGCAGTCGCGTGGCCGTCGTCTCCTCAGCGCGGTACAATCCTGCGCTGGACGTTGCGCAAGAGGTCGAGACGGAGCATGCGTGGCCGGCGTCGCATTGCCAGAAGTACATCGACGCTTGTCTACAGGAGGTCAGTCAGGATGCGGCGCCACCGAGGAAGAAAGCAAAAACCGCCGTCAAACCTTCGCTTCCGCGAGCCGCTTCTTCCGCACTGCACGCTGCCGCCCATGCCTTCTCCTCCATATCTGCGTCGCTGCAGCCACATTCTACGCTTTGGCTGTCCCGCTTCTGCAAAACCGCCTCGCACGAACTTGGACATTGCTTCGGGATGGACCACTGCGTCTACTACGCGTGTACCATGCAGGGCACGGCCGGTCTCAGCGAAGACGTGCGGCAGCCGCCGTATCTGTGCCCTGTGGATCTGGCCAAAGTGCTGAGGGCAACAGAAGCAGATGTCAAGGAGCGGTACGAGGCGCTGCTGAGCTTTTGTGAACGATTTGAGGAGAAGGATCGGATGTTTGCGGCCTTTGCAGCGTGGTTGAGGGCCAGGATCGTGGAGGTGGGGCCATGAGAGCGAGAAGGGAGTGCGAGGCGTGAACCGAACCGCATCTGGTCCACAAAGACTGAAGCCGCTGATCATCTGTAAAGGTAGTTGAGTGGCTTCGTCGATACATTGCAAGCTGCTGTTTCCGTCTCCTGGATCTAGCCATTCGCCTATATAGCGCCTGGGCAATCCCCGGGAGCCCATCGTTTCGATCGAAGGCTACGTTCCAACCGGCCAAACTCTATTAATCACTCCCGGTGCAACTTTGGGTTCCCCTCTCCTGCGTTCGCCTGGCTACCCTGTAGCGCCTGGGTCTCTCGAGTTTATCTCTCACGGAAAGCCTGTGGTGCGATCTCCTTCTTCATCCATTTGACCTGATTGACCGGCCAAATCTGCACACCATGACACAAACACACCATAACAACAGAGATTGTTGTCAGTTGGAGGTCCAGAGCGCTCTATCAGATCGATTGGCCAACACACCCGCATGACCACGCGGCCTTGAAGGAGCGCGTAAGGCACGGGGCCGTAGTAGCGCGAGTCGTGCGAGTCGTGTTTGTTGTCGCCTTCGAGCCACACGTGGCCCTTCGGAATCTGCGAAGGTACCAGAGCCCAACAAGAAAGACAAGCGGCAGCCACTCAGTCAGCAGCCGTAATCGCCCACCTCTGCGTCCTAGATCCAACACCAGCACCGCCAGGCAGCACAACGCATTGCTTGCCTTGTGGAACTCCACCTCGGACGACGAATACCGCGGGCGGACGCACACCGTGTCTCCTTCCTGTCATGTCGTCCAACAAACAGGCTGAGCATCGCATAGACACTCCAAATCAGCAACACCAGCTCCCAGCAACGCACCTGTGCGATGATGCGCTTGCACACCGTCTGCTTGGGGTTGGAGACCGACTTGGCGATCACCACTTCGCCGGGCTGCAGCTTCCAGAGGCGCGGCGACAGCTTGTCCAGCAGCACGATATCGCCGTCGCGGTTGAGCGTGGGGAGCATGGACGGCCCCACGCACTTGATGGTGTCCGCCGCCTGCATGAGGCAGTAGGCCACGCCGCCGAAGCGCGCGAAGCACGAGAGCACCACGCCCACGTCTCGCAGCGCCGACATGGAGCTAGCTGAGCTGCTTGTCTTCGGGGAATGACGAACCGTTGAGGATGAAGAGTTCCTCGCACTTAAGCGCAGCAAGTGAGTGCGCGATTCGGACTTAATCGGAGTTGCTGAGTCTGAGTCTGAGTCGGGACACGAAAGGGTGCGGATGCTGGCTGAGCTGGTCATGTTGAGGAGGCGGTATTCATAGGCACGCCAGCAGTTACCGCTTTAGTTGAAACCTCCTGTGTCCGCCTCAAGGCAGACGCGGGCATTCCAGGACGCCCTTCGGCCCCAAACAACGACTCCTCCCCCACCGAAGCAACAGAGTGAGCACGGTCTGGCGGCAAACGCCCAATCCCTCCGGCATCTGGGCATTAACGTCTGTGCGTTTGCGACCTTGTCGTAGCAACAGACGAAATGGAAGCGACTGCCCCATCCGACCTGGACGTGCTCGATGGTGCGTGGAACGCGAAGCAGCAGCCTTGTGCCTTGGACAGACCGGCGCCTTGTCGGTTGCTTAACTTCGTCATTTGACTGGCTGTTGACCGTGTTCGCAGACCTGCTGGGTGATGTGGACGTCGAGGGAGAGGCAGAAGAAGGTTCGAGTGGATGACTGGAAGCAGCGGGACAGTTCATTAGCAAAGGAGTAAGCTTGGGGTAATGCTGAGGCACTGATCATTGCTGTCTTGTCCTGCTTCTTGTTCAGATGCTGAAGCATTCTTCGATACGGACGCTGTTGACGACGAAGGTGCCAGCCCTATGGAATTAAACAACAAAGTTGTTCAGGTGGCTCACATGTAATTGCCGTGGCGTCGCAGGTCTGGAAGAGCTGACGACTGATGCCTTTTTGAGCCAACTGGAGGCCGTCACGACGCTCGATGGTAGGCCTTCCTTCCCTCTCTACCGATCTCTCATACCTCGCAATGAGCACAAAGGTGCTCACGTTCTGGACACTTCCATTTGTCTCCAATGGCCCAGAAGACGATCTGCAAGGCGACAGTGCTGATGAGTTCGTCGACTCGTCCTCGACGCCTTCGTCTCCCCTCCCTGTGGTCTCTGGTGCGTGGTCACCAGCTCCCTTTTACCACCCGCATCTACCCCTATCATTCCAACACTAATGCTGCTATCTGCCTCCAGATGCGGATGAAAGCGCAGAAACGAGTGTGGCAGTCCACACGGTCGCCACTTCCGTGGAGCAACCAACAGAGACGGCCACGGATGATATGGAGCCATCCGCCCTTGACGAGGTCGTGTTGACAGAACCGCTGACGCCTTCCTCGAGCGAAAACGTCGTCCAAGCCGTCCTCGATCTCGCGATAGGCATGGACGACGCAGCGACCACTGAAGGAGCTGAAGAAGAGGAGGCGCAAGTCGGAGGTCTTGCCGAATCAGCAGAAGGCATGGCCGAGATGCTGGAGACTGTCGAGGATGATGCCAATGCGACAGCAGAAGAAGCAGCAGAGGCAACGCAGACATCCGAGGTAGCGGCATCATTACCGCCTCTGCCGATTGCCGACGATCGTGATACCGGTAACCAAATTGACGACACGAAAGGTGATGCAGCCGACGAATGTCTGGATCCCTCGGATCTGAGCGCGCAAGAAGTTGGCGAAGAATACGTGGAAGTTGAGGCAGAACTCGAAGACGTGGAGCTCACATCAGAAGCCTCGGAGGCCGAGACCACCGACCTGGCGTCAGGCAATCCGGATGATTCCAGTATGGTTGAAGAGGAGAGGATTGAGGTCAACGAAGCCCAAACGGAGGGCCGTGAAGACTCTGTGATTGGTGAACTCAAGGAAGAGCGACAAGAACGGAACAGTGCAGACGACAGTGGCTCCATGGCAACGAATCTTGGCGAAAATGGCGAGGATATTGACCTCAACTCCAGTTTGCCTGCGATCAGCACTCCAGACGCCGCTCAATCCGATCAAGAGCAAGATGCTGCGGAGACGCTGAACCTGCCAGACCAACTGACTGCTTCGCAAACGAACGATGGCGTTACCGAAGGAGGAGCGACGCTACCAGTGGCCAATGTGCTTCCGCCTCCAGCCCCGGTAACTGCACCAGCCTTCTCGGGCTCGATGAACCCGGCGGATGATGACAACGACGACTCGGACGAAGACTCTCAAAGCGAAGGGGAGGAGAATTCTCTTGATGACGCGCCGTTGCCACCACCGCTGCGTCTGGACGATCCAGACGACGAAGACGAAGACGAACTGGAGGTCGATGCGGCTGTGGTCAGCAGTCTCCAAATCGAAGAGAAGCAGAGGGGGCCGAAGACAGAGGATGCGCTTCTGAAGGCGCTACCTGGCAGCAAGGTGGATGGCACCGATGCGATCGAGATCTCTTTCGCTGAGGAAGTTCGCGTGGCACACGTCACGACACTGGAGCCCAGCGACACCTTCTTGAATCTCCACAAAATGGCTGGCGGAAGTGGCAAAGACAGCAGCGATTTAGGGTTTGGCATTTCGTATCAGAGCACGCGGAAGAAGCACGAAGACCCTGTGGATGACAGCGATACACGCAACGGCGGCTACTCGTTGCCCAGTGGACCTGCGTTTCCAGACGAGAGGGAGTTCGAAAGGGAGGTGGAGCTGGCCAGCGATTTGTCGTTCTCCGTAGCGGCTGACAGTGCGGTAGGCACCGATAGCGCCATGGCAGCTGCTGATGACGACGAGTTCTCGTTTGACGTTCAGCCCATTGCAGACTCCATCGAGCTGTCCGAGGACGCTCTGAGGGCACGAAGGGAATCCTTCGAGGCGCAGAAGCAGAAGGAAGAGCAGGAGCTAGTGGACGAACTCAAGCGCGCCACGGATGAGGAGAAGCGGCTCATCGAGAGTTCCCAAGCAGTCGACACTTCACGACCAGATTCGACTGCGAATGCAGCCTCAGAGTCAGGTGGAGAGGTTGCAGTCTCTGATGCGCTGTCACTGACAGAGCTACACAGTATGTACAAGCGCGGCCTTGGAGACCAGGAAGTTCTGATGGATGGCAATGAGAACGAGGCCCAAAAGCTGTCAACAGACGGGGAAGCTGCTGCTACGGGACGCTCATTGTCTGTCATGGGACGCATCCTGAGCAAGCCCTACGGGTTGACCACCACTATTGCTGAGGAAGACGATGAAGAGGCTGAGGCCGAGAGCGAAAACGAGAGCGACGCCAACCAGATGGACGTCGAGACGGTCGAAGGGCAAGTGGAAGTGGAAGGTCTCGCAGCTTCGAACGACGCATCAAAGGAGAAGGGAGATGAAGGCGAGACGCCTGAGCTCCCCAGCAACGAGTGGATGGAGATTAAACTCGTGCAACACGATGCCAGGAACTCGCCAGATCGCGGGCAAATAGCATCCGTTGTGGGCGGCAACAACACAGAAACGGCGTCGGTGTCGCGGATATCGTACGCTGAAGCGGCAGGATACTACGCCGAGACGCCCGAGGTCATGCAGCAAAAGGACAAGATCGTGCCCGAGGATTTCCCTCGCGGATCGTGCTTCGGCTGCTTGTCACGACCGCGCCTCGCATTTGCCGGGGCCGTCCAGGAGCGAGATCGCGTGTTCTGCATCGCTGCGACAGGATTCGATGCACAGAACGACGTGGTCACGCGGATGCTGCAGTCGATCTACCGGAAACTCGTCGCGAATCCACGGGACGTGTCACTGATCGGCAGACACTGGGAGGACGTTGGCTTCCAGGGCACCGACCCTTCCACGGATCTGCGCGGATGCGGCGTGTTCTCGCTGCTCCAGATGCTGTATCTTGTCGAGACGCACCCGGAGCTAGCACGCCGCCTCCACGTGCTCTCGCAGCACCCCACGCGCCACTTCCCCTTTGCCTGTGCGCTCATCAACGTGACACTGCAGTGCGTGGTGGCACTTCGAAGCGGAGCGCTCTATTCGGAGTGCAATCGACACGCGAGTGTGCTTTCCGGGATGAACAGGGTACGTCTGCTCTTGTCTTCGTTTGATCTTGGGGATGACCGAGAGCTGACTATGTATATTGCGATGTGTTTGCCTAGCTTTACATCGCGCTGGCCTCGCAGCTTCATGAAGCGATCCAATCGCGATCCGAGGAGATCCCTCTCATTATGAAGGACGTTCTCGATCGAGGCCGCATCCACCCTGGAAAAGTCATCGACGAGGTTTTCGATGGCGCCGCCCTGCGATCCCCACTGTCGGACGCTTCACCCACACCTCAAACGAAGGGTGTCGCGCGTCAGCCTTCGACCAGCAACGTCGAGTTCACGGAGATCGCACTGCATGCCGTCGACGACGACTGACGCACTCGATTCTTCAGTTTATACAACTTCGAAGCACTGGAGAAACCACTAGTGAAAGGGGGAAATCCACTCGTCATTTGCTTTTTCTGGTGACCAAATGATTGCGACTGCGTGCCAAAGACGATTGATTGTTGCGCTTGCTCGCCTCAAGGTGGTATTCGGCTGCATGTTAGGATAAATAAGGTTCGTCTCGAGACTCCTGCACGATGTGGCGGATCTTGAGCACTTTCGTAGCGGATCTGCATCGCGACAGCGGAAAGGAGGGCGGTGACGACGACGACGACGACGGCCGCAAAGTGGGAAGAAGCGGCCGTTGAGCGCTGGGAGCTGATTCGCCTCGCGTGTGGAATGGCATACCAGCTGACGGCTCTGGTGGGGGAACCGGCGTGAGTCTGTGCAAACGACCGAGCGAGAAACGGTAATGTCCTTAGCTCTCCCTCTCGCCTTCGTTCCGTTTTCATGAGCTGCGTTTGGTCAGTCTCATTCCAGTCCGTACGTACATTCGGCCCCCGCGTGCAGATGAAATCGCGCCGTTTGCCTTGTTGAGTATGCTCTCCAGTTTGCCAGCCTCCTCCTGAGCAAGTCACGTTGAAAGCAGGGCAAAGCTTGAGCCAAACGGAGACTGTGGATGAACAGTCAAAGTGTCCATGCGGTCAGGAAACTCTTACCTGGTCTTCCAGAGTCTTCTCCAGCGTCTTCCGGAACTCGTGCAACTCGCTCAAGGAAGGCGGCGGTTTCACCTCAGCTACCTTTCGTCGGTCGTCATCGATCAGATCCTTCTCCATTTCCAAGCAGTCCTGTCATCCGCGGGCCAGCCAAACAACGCAATCGGCAGTGAGGTTGGACACATCGCACGCAACGCAGACTTCGAGTACGAGCTCCTGAGCCGAACCTGAATGAAGTCGATGTCTTCGAGCAGCAGTTGACGTTCATCGATCAGCGCTTCCTGCAAATCCTCCTTGATGGCGTCGATTTCTTCCAAATTGAAGTGATGGTGCATCTATTTGACATAGCGTAGCCACAAATGAGCAGTGAGGCCTCACACTTCCATCCCAAAGTGCACGGGGCTGGCGCCATCCAACCTCTGAAGTCTCCAGTACAGCCGTAATCGAGGAGACGGAGACTGTTGACCCTCGGGACACGGGACGCTGAGAGCCACTTGTCGTGGGTCGTTTGCCATTGGCAGTTCCTGGTCGCAGAGCTACGCCATCCGCCAGGTCACAAGGAAACCCTCCGGAGGTGGCATCATCCATTCTGGGCGTCATCGGCGCCGGGCGATAGCTGTACCGGTCCGAGTCGTCAGCCGTTGATAAGACGTACTCCAGGATTTCGACGTCCTTGGCAGACTGGATCGTCACGTGGCGGGGCTGTCGATGCATATCAGCGGCCAGCAACTTGAGTTTCTCCAGCAACAACTGACGCCCTGGAGGCTCCGGAACGTGCTGCCGCTTTGTCAGCGCATCCTACATTCGGGAGTCCAAGTAGAGTCCGTGAGCTACGGGGGTTGCTGGCTTATGCTGCAAACGGCACAGCACAGAAAGAAATGCAAGGCACACACTCTGATGTCGTCGTTCTGCTGCTGGAATTCCGCCAAGATCTCGACGAGCACCGCCAGCTCCTGCCGCAGTTCCTATCACATCCCAGCACCAGCCACCACTGTGTGAGGCCCTGTTGACAGCAGTTTGGGCAGCGAAGGCAACACAGCGACGCTGTTTCTGCTCAAACCTCGTTCTCCGCGATGCGGGAGCTGCCGATGGCCCCGCGCAGCTCCTGCTCCTCCGACGCGCGCACGTTGTGCTTGAGCTCATCCCAGAGCAGCCTCCGCACCTGGAAGTACTCGCCTGTCTCCGCCCTGTCCTGAACCATCGCGACCGCCTCAATTCGCTCCACCTCGTTTTCCTCGCACCCCACAGTTTTCTCTGCGTCTCCCCCCACGCGGAAGCCCAGCAATCGTCACACGATATAAATAGGAAACGCTCGTCTGTATCTGAAAGACAGCGACATGCTGGAGGGTTCAAGTTGAAGCTGGTTTCATCGTCCAAGGCATGTTGTTGGCGTCTCACATTGAATGCTTCAATCTTTCAAATGCACTGGTGTAAGTTATTGAGAAGAGGCGTTTCAGGAGTGGTGGTCACTTCAACTTCAACTTCCGCACGCGCCACCCACCCACTTTCCTTCCTTATTCACGCGGCGAGAGCCACGGAAAGACGAACCAGAAGACGAGAACAACTCGTGGCTCTTAAATAATACTCAGACGCGCGGCTTGCTGCTCTCTACTACTGACGCGAGGGCCGCGTCGTCCGCAGTGACATGGACGTACATCGGTCGGTGGCTCCAAACCTCAGCGCCGACCTGCTGTGTGTCTGAACCAAGCACCCGACCGCAGACAGTGACCTGGAAGACCCCCTCCGACAGAAACATGCACTGGATCTCGTGGCGCTTCTCGGCTTCGTCTGTTTGCCCACTCCACTGGATTTGGGTCTTGGTCGTGCCGACAACCATCACGTGGTCACCGACATCTCGATCGTCTTCCTTGTCTCCTTCCGCGATCACCACCTCGATCTCCACGCTCAACACGCCCTGCTCTCCACTGATACCCTCCAAGTGCCGCCGAATCACGAACGTTATGGGAACGTAGCGAAATAGCCCCGTCGTCGTCGCTCGGCGGTCAGTACGTAAGTGTGGAGTGTGGAAAAAGCTCACTGAGGCGACAGGCAAGGCAACATCCTTCCTGTGGATCAGATCACTGGCTTTGTGGTGGCCATTCTCCGCTCTTTGCCCGGACGCAGATTCTTCGGATGGGGACGAAATCTCAAAGGAAATGAGAGGTAACGTGAGCTCGAGCTTCGCGCGTTCCTGCTCGACAATCGAGCCGACATGGCAGTCCTCGCAGCGCAGCGTCCCATTCGTTCCAAAGAACGTCTCCCATTCCATTTCCAGAAGAGTATTGAGCAGCTCCACCAATTTGGTCGAACCTTGCACTACTCTCGAAACTTCCAAGCGTGGAATCTCCACCACAAACCGACGAGAGCATTGTCGACCGATTTCAGCTTCACAAGCAACGGCATCGTCATCGGCCAGGTCAGATTCTCCCTGGCAACGACGTCGAAGCCGAAAGCGAAAGGCTGTTTCCGTCGGATTCACCACATGGACCACGATGACACAAAAGGAATGGTCCGTCATCACTCGCTGCCCTTGACCGTCAAGGCAAAGCGGCGACACAGTGCCCTCCCCATACGTTTGGCGCTCCGATGGGATCTCTTCTGGACAACAAGGGAACAGCGAGACTGAGCGAAGAGTCAGTGACGGAAGTGACACCAGCCGCAACACGAGTTTGCTCTCGCGGTAAAACACTGCGTCTGCCTCGTTCCCAGCACCAGCCACCTCGGAGCAAGTATCATCGCCGTAGATGAAGCTCCACTCCAGCTGGACGTCTTCTTCCAACGGATCAGCTTGGTCGAGGCTTCTCCGAAGCGACACTTCGAAGGGAATGTTCACGTAGCCACCTTTCAGAGTCGGCACTAGCGAAGAGGCAACCTTGCCGCAGCGTAAAGTCACCGCCTGCATATCAACCTTTCCGAAGGTGTCCTCACTGCCACTACCGACAACGGCACTATCGGCGCAGGCCACTAGCGATGGCGCATCAGCATCAGCATCCGTAGTCGTTGATGGGAGGTTGTTGAAGACCACACACGTCTTCTTCACTCCTTGTCGCTGCTGAACCGTGACAGCCAATCTGCAGTTCGTGATCTGGCGGTTCCCGATACTGCGAATACGCACAACGCACTGCTTCTTCTCGCTGGAGAACATGGCGATGCGCAAATCAGCAATGGACTGCTGGTGCGTTGCCGAGACGCTGTCCCCATCGACGAGTGTCATGGACCCGGACTCGCGTAGCGATAGCGCCACCATTGGCAGTTCACCCACAACGCGGATACTGACCGGAGCTTCGAGCGTGAAGGACGTTGTGACGTTGAATGTCTTGAGGAAGCAGCCTCGAACGTGGAAGGTACCCACGCGCAAGGGCTGGATCCCGAGCACCACCGTCTTTCGCTTCTCATAAGGCTCCAGGGCGAAGGAGCATGGGTAACACTCCACGCCAGCGCTGCTGCTGCTGCTGCTGCTGCTGCTTCCGTCGCTGCCAGTGCTGTCGCTTGTGCCGCCTTGTCCATCTACGAACGTCACCCACGCTTTCACCTGCTGGAGCTTCACCGCCACGCCCGTAGGGTTGGACAAGACCATCTGCAGCTCAATTCGCTCGTACACTGGGAAACCCCTCTCGTATGTGGCAGGCACCTCGTCATCGTCGTCATTTGCGTCACCCCCGCGCTGTTCTGCACTGCGCAGTTTCTTCTGCTTCTCGAACGGCGAGTAGAAAAAGTCGGACTTTGGCGCCTGTTGACTGGAAACAGACTGAACCCCAAAGAGGTCGAGTGTCGTCGCTCGGGAGCGGAACGGATGCTGCAGATTGCAACCCGAGCGCAACTTCAGCTTGTTCACACGCAGAAAAGTGGGAAGCTGTACCTGCTCACTGGACCGCAATGCTGTGCACTCCGATTCCAACAGACCAAGCAGCTTCCGCTCGATCTTGGCAATCTCCGTCTTCGATCGGAGGTTCCACACAGCAGGAACCGCTGCCAGTATATCGAGAGGACGCTTCCCTCCTGCTTCGCTGCCAGTGACACCTCCTCCCCATACGCTCTTAGGCCCGCCGGAGTCGCTCACCGTCTCTGCACCACCAATTCCCCTGCTTTCCGGGGTACTCGCTACCTTCAAAGCTGCCGAGCGGTCTTCTCCGCTGACTGCGCGACCTGCAGTGGCCCCGTTGTGATGGTGCCCATGAGCAAAGGAGGTGAACGCCGGCGAGGCTTTGGTCGAGATCGCGCTCACCGCCGCGGAGAACTGCTGCCGTGGCGTCGCCAAGATGCGGGGCGTGTTGGTGAGCGTTGAAGATATCGATGCCGCCGCGTTGGACATGGTGGTCGAGGGAGAGGTGATGAAGTTGCGCTTGGGCTTCGTATCGATACCAGGAGGAGGCGAATAGTACACGCTGCTTTTCGCATGAAGTCCCGCCGCCGATAACTCTAGCGGCGCACCGGAAGCGCGGAGCGAGCTGGCGGGTTGCTGGAGGTGATCCACTAGCAAGGTCGACGCCGCGGGAGACGATCTCCGCGGTGAGGAAGAGGACGGGGAGCCGATGGTTGGTGGTACCGCGATGGACTCGCACCACACCAGCATCTCCAGCAGCTGAAGACAGTACGTGCCGATGAGCAGCGCGTCTCCGAGCATCCTCGCGGTCGTCAGCAGTTGCCGCAGCACGTGGAAACGGATGATCAACCACGAGTCGTCAGGGGGACTCGCACGTTCAGACCTCCCTGCTGCCACCTTCGCCTTGCTCTTACGATATTGCGTCGTCACTTCCCACGGCAACTCGTTGCTTCCAGGACTGCGGCCAGACCCGTTTCGGATGCCCAGTTGAGCAGCCGCAAGACGCTCGAGCGCAAGTGCTGCCTGCAGGTCCCTCTGTCGCTGCGGACTGCCAGTCCTATTGCTGGGCGAGAGCAGCAGCCGCATCTGTGCGTCCACGTGCGGCGCGTTCCGTGTCAGCAAGAGGGAAGTGGCTTCGTGCAGGAAGAAGGCCATGCGCCGGCGATGCCCCACGCTCTCCAGCATGCGACTCGCCTGCACCAGGAACTCCACCTGGCGCTGTGTCTGCAGCTCTGGGGATAGCGATAGCCCACGCTCCAGCGCATCCCAGAGAAGCCGCTTGGCCCACACTCGCTCGACCGCCTTCGCTTCCGCCGACGACGAGGACTGCGTCAGCGTCGTCGATGCCACGCCCACGTAGTACCACCCGAGGCTCTCGATGAGCAGGCTCTCGAGCTCGCTCGTGCCGGCCTTGGCGTACAGCGCCACGGCTTCCGACGCCTTCTCCACCAGCTCCGGAGAGAACCTGTCCTGTGTCTCCACGTACAAGCAGAAGGCGTAGCTTTCCAGCGCGGCCGCGAGCCAGAGCGCGTCTCCCGGGGCGCCGCCGCTGCGTCGCTCTTCTTCGCGCAGCATCTCCAGCGCCGACGTGTAGTGCTCCAGCGCATCAGGAACGCAGCTCACAAGCACGCAGTAGTCTCCCAGCAGCTTCTCGCGCCGTGCGAGCTGCCGCTTGCGCCGGCGATTGCGTGGGTCGAAGGAGGAGAGCGACCCAGCCACGACGCCCAAGGGAGAGGCAGCAGACGTCGACGAGAAGGACGAGCGGGAGGGAGGAGTGCCGCTAGAAAGAGCCGACCCTGAGCTGGCGGTGCCATCGCGCGGCAGTAGAGGCGGCGCCGCCGTCGCCGAGTGCTGCATCTGCGCCAGCGCCTGCGACTGCTGGGGCTCCACGTTCGTGTCCAGCAGCGCGCTGGCCGGATCTCCCCCGCCCGCTTCCAGAGCCGCCGCATGTCCTGCTGCCGTCGTGGTGGCCGAGCGAATGGCGCTCTCGAGCGACATGAGGATGGTGACGGCCAGCGTGTCCATCACGACCTGCAGATGCAGACTCACGGTGGACTCGCCCGTGCCCTCCAGCTCGTGGTGCACGGGGAACATGACCAGGTCGCTCAGCGTCGCGCACTCCCTCGCGGTGGCGTCGTCGAAGTCGTGCTCGAAGGCGAAGCACTTGTGCATCAGCAGGCCGGGGAAGCGCCCCACCGACGCCTCGAACTGCGCGTGTGCGGCTTTCAGACCGCCGCCGAGCGGCAGCGACGGGCAGTGACACACGCCCAGCACGCCCACCACGCGGCGACTGGCATGCGCGTCCTCTCCGTCGCAGCTGTCCACCCGCTCGGTCGTGGACACGAAGCGGAAGCGCAGCGCGCCGGGGCCGCCCCAGTCCAAGCTGCGGAACGGCGACAGCTCCGCCGCGTAGCCGCCCGGCCGCGTGAGGCTGCGCAGCGGCAGCTCGTGGTGCGCGCGCAGCAGCCGCGCGTAGGACGCGAACAGCTCCGTGGAGATGCCGCCCACCGGCACCAGGTACACCAGGAACTCGCTCGGCCGCGTCCAGCGCGCCCTGGGCGCGTGGAGGCCGTCGTTCATCATGCGGAGCCAAGAGCTCGCGCGAAGTTGGGGACGATGAGGGTCGGTCGCGCGAGTCCGCAGTCGGATCATGAGCCAAATCCACCTTAATTAAGTAGGTACGCTACTTAACGTAGCGTACCTACTTAAGGTGGATTTGGCTTGACGGCTCGCAATATCAACGAATCAGATGGCTCCGTTCATGTACTTTGAAGTAGCACGCATGCCCGAATGGAATGGCTGTGCATTCTGGCCACAACGTATCCTGCCTGTGCCCTATGCTTCAATGTGCAACGGATGCGGCGGATGCAACAAGCCAACGAGGCTGCATGGCCGCAGAGCACCTCACAGATTGTTACTCACAGCCCGCTAATCAACTATGCAAGGCGCAGGCTCCACTCTGGTCACCGCAACCTTCAGGATCAGATCAGATACTTCGTAAATAACTTATTTTCCAGTTCACGCGCCGACCCCCTTCGACCAGTCCACCCAAGACGAAACAAGGCAACATGGAGCAGCTACAGGAGCTGAGCTTGGTCTCCAAGGTGTGCCAGGAGCTGGAGAACCACCTGGGCATGAGCGACAAGACGCTGGCCGAGTTCGTCATCGACCTGGTGCGT
>MBAC02002954.1:0-11344 GCA_001712635.2 Nothophytophthora sp. Chile5 | reverse complement strand
TCCGTCTCATGTACGACACCAAGGGCCGCTTCGTGCTGCACCGCGTGTCGGACGAGGAGAAGAAGTTCAAGCTGGCCAAGGTGATCCGTCAGGAGTACACGAAGAAGGCGATCCCGTACATCGCCACCAGCGACGGCCGCACCATCCGCTACCCGGACCCGCTCATCAAGGTCGGCGACACGGTCAAGATCGACCTGGAGACCGGCAAGGTGGTGGACTTCGTCAAGTTCGAGGTCGGCAACCTGGTGGCCATCACGCGCGGCCGTAACGCTGGCCGCGTCGGCATCCTGCACCACATCGAGAGGTAGGGACACACCTTATTGACTCATTGCGAGCTGGGTGTGGTTGAGTAGGACGGGAGGCACGGGACTCGTTGTGTCTCCTGTCCGTCCTGCTTGTTCTCCTATCCTTCCCTATCGGTTGCTGGCTATCCAGCTGCGTTGTGTTTGTTTGAGTGGGAGTTCTGACTGTGTTGCTGTTGCTCGGTGACCTCTACAGACACCAGGGTTCGTTCAACATTGCCCACGTGAAGGACTCGGTGGGCAACGACTTCGCCACGCGTCTCGGCAACGTGTTCGCCGTGGGCAAGGAGGCTCGTCCGTGGGTGTCCCTGCCGCGTGGCAAGGGCGTCAAGCTCAACATCCTCGAGCAGCGCACGCTCCGCGAGAAGAAGGCCAACAACTAAGTGTCTTAATGGCATGCTTAGTTAAGGAAGGAGAGGAGGGCTCCCTTGGGTTTGCTGTGGCTGTTGATGCTGCGCACCGAGGGGGGTCCTCCTCTGTTCTGTGGATCAACAGGAGAACAATCTAACGAGAATGGATAAAGGAGTCCTTTTCGCTCGGATGCCTTTCGTTTTTACCTGGATTGAACCGTTTAATTGGGGAAGACTTGGCCGGCTCGAACGATCTTGACGGGTTGCGTGGGGTCTCCTCTTGCGGTTGCGACTGCGTTCATCTCGTCGAGAACAGCGAAGCTCTCGGCGTCCACGAGGAACCCGAAGACCACGTGTTTGTTGTCGAAACTCGGCTGCTGAAAGAGTTGAACACAATCAGCACAAGCGCTTCAACACGAAAGACAGCCTCTACTGACCGGGGCGAAGTGCAGATAGAACTGGCAGGTGTTCGAGTCTGGGCCAGCGTTGGCCATGGACAGCACGCCGGCGCCCGTGTGACGGAGGATGAAGTTCTCATCAATGAAGGTTGACGGGGGGCTGAGCGACGTGGACGATGGCTCAGCACCAGTTGATTCTTCGTCCGAGACTTCTGGTGGCCGAGCACTGAGGTGGAAGGCACACTCACCCCCAGATCCGTCGTGGTTCTAGTGTTCCAGAAGGTGGAGGTCAATGACAAGATCGAGTCAATGACGGTCTATGAGCTCGAGAACGTACCGCGTAGTCTCCCGACTGGCAGAACTGGTCCTTCACGACGCGGTGGAACGGACTGCGCGGCGGAAAGAGTGAGGTGTCAGTCGAATTGAACGCAATTAAAGCGTTTTAACGTGCTTACCACCGCGCGTAGTGTCGTCGCCGCCCTGTGCGAAGCTCCTTGGTCTCGCCTGTGCACAGTCGCCGGAAGTTCTCGGCAGTTTTGGGCACAATATCCGCTCGTAGCTGCACCTCACAAGCGGTTGTGAGCACTGGCGTTGAGGCAAACCAGGTGAGCACACGCTTAGGGACCTACCTCAATGAGCAGCCGGCCAGCGGCCTTGTCCCCAATCGACACGTCGAAGAACACGATGGGGTTGTCGTTGCCAAGGGATCGCTTCATCGCGAGTTCGCAGCACACCGACTTGACTGTGAGGTCCGACCACGTCGACACTCCAAATTTAGAGGCACCCTTTGCTCATCGAATTGGCAACGCCGTTTGCTCTCAGATGGCTGCACTTCTAGGTTGATCTTGCTGAATGTTGAGTCAGCTTATGGATCCAGAAGGTGGAGTGGCAATGGATCAAAAAGATGTATGAATAGTGGTGTTAAACACTATAGGACGCCGACAACAATCTACAAGAAGTACGCGCCGACAGCCACCACGGCCGCGGAGGCCACTCCCAGCGTGCTGGCGACCTGCGAAGCTCCGCTGGAGCCTGAAGCCGACGCCGAGGCAGACGAGTCGCTGGTGGTCGCAGTGCCAGTCGACGACGAGTCCGTCGTGGACGACGAAGCGGTCGTGGTGCCAGTCGAAGACGAGTCCGTGGTGGCAGTAGCCGAAGAGGAGTCTGCCGTCACCGTGCTAGAGCCGGTGGCCATGCTGGAGGCCGTGACATCGCCAGTCGTGGTCGATCCGGCAGCAGAAGCCCCCGTGGCGGCGGCAGTGTCAGTTCCTGCGGCAGTCGTCGCGGTGCCAGACATGGAGGCACCCGTGGCAGTCGCGTCAGTAGCTCCCGAGGTCGCAGTGGCGGCGCCAGTGGTGGAAGCACCCGTCGTGGTGGCTGCAGCCGTAGTGGCCGCGTCCTGAGCAGAAGCTCCGGCGAGAGCGAGGGCGGCGATGACGAGGACCTGGAAAACCTTCATTGTTGAGAGCTTGGCGTGGGATTGGCTTGGGTCGAGATGGATTGGCGACTTGGTGGCAAGTTTGAGAATGACAGTTCCGAGGGGACTTGTGGGACGTCCAAGGTGGGGGCACATCGACTGTCCGTAGTGGATTCAGGAGAGCCTTCGGAACCGAGCCAGAACATCTCAGGCACGAGTCCAACAGCAGCCCCACAGTGAGCTCTTGCGCACGTTCAACCTACCCGCTATTTGAGGACAAGAGCACCATTGTAGAGTGTCCCATGTGCCATTTAGGAACGGCACACAATGGATTCTTCACGCCAACAGCAGGTTTGGTGCGTGCGACTATCACAGTGTCCGTCGACGACATGCACGATGAATTCAGCGTTTCATTTGGCTTCGAAAGTCCCGCATGGACTCCACTGCAGTCGCCAGACAGCAGCCGGTTTCTCCGACTCGTAGCGAGCACCTCTACGAAATATCGCTTTGGCAGTCTCGAAGCCATCGCTGCTGCTTCACTACAGATGGCTACATGGTTGCAGTCTGCATGCAGTGCTTGGCGATAGGAGACCGATACCATGAACTGGTGTTGCCAGCGTCCAACGTTGAGATCCTTGATAAGCCTAGTTTGAGTATTACCGCTTCATGAACGACACGCATCCAAAGTCTCTACGATGTGCCAATCACATGGCCTCCTCGTGCTACCCTTGGGATCCAGAGTGTCCGTGAATATATAGCGCCACACATCCCGCCAACGATCGAGGCTGCGAGAAAGCGGCATGATATCCGCACCCTGTTGGCATAATACCAGCAAGTCCATGGAGTCAAAAGGTAGACGCGGAAGTGCTCGAAAAATGTGAAATTGACCCATTACAAGAAGCTGGTTGCGCTCTACAGACTGTAGACTACAGCGGCACTGAAGTCGGGGCTACGTGTGGGTATGGTACAAACGACGACCGTACAGCCAATCTACAAGAAGTACGCGCCGACAGCCACCACGGCCGCGGAGGCCACACCCAGCGTGCTGGCGACCTGCGAAGCTCCGCTGGAGCCTGAAGCCGACGCCGAGGCAGACGAGTCGCTGGTGGTCGCAGTGCCAGTCGACGACGAGTCCGTCGTGGACGACGAAGCGGTCGTGGTGCCAGTCGAAGATGAGGTCGTGGCGCCAGTCGAAGAGGAGGCCGTGCTGGAACCAGTCGCCATGCTGGAGGCCGTGACATCGCCAGTCGTGGTCGATCCAGCGGCAGAAGCCCCCGTGGCGGCGGCAGTTGCGGCGGCAGTGTCGGTTCCCGAGGCTGTCGTCGCGGTGCCAGCCGTGGAAGCACCTGTGGCAGCTGTCGTACCAGACGTGGAGGCACCCGTGGCAGTCGCGTCAGTAGCTCCCGAGGTCGCAGTGGCGGCGCCAGTGGTGGAAGCACCCGTCGTGGTGGCTGCAGCCGTGGTGGCCGCGTTCTGAGCAGAAGCTCCGGCGAGAGCGAGGGCGGCGATGACGAGGACCTGGAAAACCTTCATTGTTGAGTTGGAGAGGGGGAGCGAACGGATGCGGTGCTTGGTCGATGCTTGGCAAGATTGAGAGTGATTCAACTGAGCGGGTCGGTTGCTCTTGAGGTCGACCTTGGCACGTGGAGATACTCTGCGGTGAAAGCGGGACACGCGATGCTTAGATACGTTCCAACGTGCTTGATCCGTCTTGAAGCCAACACAACACCTGGCGACTGTTTTTCAGCCAAAGTTCACCTGGAGCCTAGCCCGCTTCCACCTCTCGCTGGCTTTGGAGCTGGGGTTCTTCAATCAGGAGGCTTGAGCTTGGAAAACATAGGGACAGGAACGATTGCCAGCACTTTCGGTCGTCAGATTAGGGTGTAACACTAGTGCGTGCGTCCACAGATCAGGTGAAAACACAAACGCGAGGCGGAGTTCTTTGGCTTACCGGTCCTGTGGTGGCATCCCAAGACACGGATCGATACCGAAAAGGATGGCGTTAGTTGAGCGCCGAAATGCTTGGTGTAGCTTCGAAATATAATTCAGATTTTCTAGAATATAATAATTTCACAATTCCAACATTTGTAAACTATTAAAATTTGGAGCAGATCATTTTCCTAGTTCGGTCGACAGAGAATAGTACAAGCGGAAGAATATCTGAGATTGCTGACGTGTGACTAAAATCCCGAAGCGCTTTCGTGGCCAGAGCGCGCAAGATTAGACATGATGAGCACTTTTGCATGCATTTTGCATCATAATGCAAAGCTTACCGTCAAAATTAAAAACGGATGGTGCTGTAGCTTTGCAATCATTAATTTTGGTTTTAATGGGTCACACTATTGCTATGCGCCTAAAATGAGCGTTTAGTGCAACTTATCCTGCTATATTTAGTGATGAAGTTAATACATAAAGCATGGTTTATTTGAGTTTCCTTTGGGATCAAAGAAGGTAGTTGAGGAAAAAGAAGACATTGAGACTGCGAGCAAGCAGGTGCGACTGGAGGCGACTGCCTCCGACCCGTTGCTTCCAGCGATAATTGACCACGCGCTGCCCGTATTAACCAGCATGGTAGTCGTGCTGCGCGAGTGGTCGCAGGCGTTCGCGCTTGAGCACGTCTCGATAAGTTCCTGGGCTTTTCGCTCGGCTGGACCCTAGCGGACTCCCTTCGCTGCGTCTGGTGCAGCGAATCTTGGCGAGAGACGCTCTCGAGTCTGCGGAGAGCTTGACATGCGACCCACTCTACAAACAGTGGCAGTTCTCGAGTGCCATGATGAGTGCGGCGAGAACGAGCAACGTGGAACTGACTCAGGCTCTAATTGGGCTCTTCCCTGAGCGTCGAGTCCCCGTCACGGCAGTCAAAGCGGCTGCCAGAGCCGGTCAATTGCCGTCTTTGCAACTTACCATCGTGACTTCACGTATTGGAACTTGAGGGTGGTGGGTTTGGCCATTAGGGGGGATCACTTTGAGCCCGCAACGTGGCTGCATGTGCACACAGCGTCGTGTTAGTAGTGTGTGGGTGTATTACTCGGTATGGATCGGGAATCTCGTTATGGTGGAATGGGTCCTTCAGCTAGGAGGAAAGGGCCCTGAACCCGTCGTATCAGCAGCGATGGGAAAAAGGCCACGGGGAGATTTCGGCATATGGCAGCTTCGAACGGACATCTCGAGTTCTTGCGCTGGGTCTTCACGAACTACAAATGTGAGTTGACACTGGACTGAACGAAGCTGCAGTGCACGGCCACTTAGGCGTGGTGCAGTGGCTTCATGAGAACACGTTGCGCAGTTGCATGTCCAGAGCAATGGGCGAATCGTCTGGCAACGGCCACTTGAACGTGGTCGAATGGCTGCCTTGAATCGGCCCGAAGGCTGTACGCATGGGGCGATGGATCTGGCAGCCAAAAGCGGGGTTCTTGCTGTCGTGTGTTGGCTGCACAGCAATCGGTCGGAAGGCTGTAGTAGAGCAGCAATGGATGGGGCCGCGGAGAACGGACACCTCGAGATTGTGCGCTGGCTACATGAAATCGCCTGGAAGGGTGCACTCGTCAAGCCATGGATTGGTCGACGTCGTCCGGCCACCCCACCACTGTCCAATGGCTGCATGAAAATCGGCGTGAAGGGTGCGCGATTGATGCGATCGATCGAACAGCGATGAATGGGCATTTGGAGACTGTCCAATGGCTGCACGTGAAGCACACTTAAGGCTGCACAATTCGTGCCATGATTCGTGCGGCATCGAGAGGCTATCTGGCTGTGGTTAGTTGGCTGCATAAAATCGAACTGAAGGGTGTACGGCGGATGCGATGAGTGTGGCGGTGTCACATGACCATCTCGACGTTGTCAAGTGGCTTCACTTGAACCAAACTGAAGGCTGTTTGGATGGGACAATATATTATGTTGCCTACCGAGGCCACCTCGACGTGGTGAAGAGTGGCTGCATGGGAACCGACCAGAGGACTATTCAACGCGGGTCATTGAGAACGCTGCACGTCGCGGCCTAGCTGACACTGTGCTGTCCCCATGAACGATCGGGAGGATGCATTCCATAAGCTGTGAATGAAGTTGCGAACGCGCAACACTACGAGTTTCTCCCGTGCTTTCAGCTTCACTATCCAGCTCAGTACGAGGCGTTGGATGTGCGTGAGTACGACGAGCGCAGCTACGGCAATGCGGCTCTGTCTCCCACCCGGCAAAGGTAGGCATCTCGTTGGTTACGGACCGCGATTTGACTTGCGGTGCTGGGCACATCGAAGAGAGATGAGCCGGTGTCATTGTAGAGAGGGGTGTTGATGCTTTTGCTAATCTTACACGAAGTACATGGTGTAGGGTGGACCGCGTACATGCACGCGTTCGTTTCTCGTCCGCTGTCACAACAGTCAGAGCCACTCGAGACAGTGTCACTGCGTTCACCAAGAAAAAGCGAGCACAGAACGCCACGAAGTGCGAGTAGTACGTGGCCGGCACCATCGCGAACGTGTAGCAGAGACGAAACGTGAGCGTCTGCAGCTCGTCGGTTGAGACTCCAATCTCGTCCAGTAGTAGTGGTAATGCGAGAGGTGACGGGTGCATTGGAGACCGTTGGAAAGGTAGTTGCGTTTCATATCAGAACGATACCCGATGTTCACCTTCACGCTCAAATCGCTTTGCTGCATGCCGAGGCTGGGATTTCTCCAGCGATTTCGGGAGGTGCTGCATCATCAGAGTTTCACACAGGAAGTCTAGCACATCCCTGGCCTACAGAAGCACCGTGATCGCTAGATCTCCAGCTGCAGCATTCAGATGACCACACGGTCTCTCCCTTTACCCCGGCCGAGAGCTCACGCGGTCTGTCACCGTCGTCAGGCAGTTTCAAGCCGCAGAACGCCTGAGTCCGGAACGGCAGACGCGTCGGCGAGTTCACGTTCTTGCCGGCGTCCCTCACTACCTCAATCTGCGAGAATTGACGCTTGAACTCCGCCACCAACGCCGTCGCGATCAGCTGTATCAGTGTCTTGGGTGGCCCGTCGGTGCCGAGCGAGTGCGTGCTCTCAGCTATGGACACCATCTACCTCGAGTCAAACAAAATGGTCCTTACCAAATTTACATGTACATATTGCACGAAGGTCTTCCCAACTTACGAGCCCTGTCAACGCACTTTGATCGTGGTCTCTAGCTTCTCCAGCTCCCTGCGCTCCTCGTCGAGCTGCGTCACTTCGTCACTGCTGGTCATTTCGTCGTCCGTCTCGACTTCCGTCGTGCTCTTCTCGTGTTCCTCGTCCGTTTCAACGTCAGTCGTTCTCATCTTCTCCGCATCTAACGCGGTCTTTTGCTCAGACCCTGGAGTCGCCGAGCCTGCTTTGGCCAAGGTGTCGTACGTTTTGTTGCGTGGGAAAATGCCGAAGAGCGCGAGTTGCACGACGCCCAACAGCAGATTGGCCGCGTTAGGCACCACCACGAAGGAGTTCCCGATTAGGAGGCCGTAGGCGAGCCATAGGGAGCAGTTGACGACTCCTGCGACGATCATGGCCAGTGGCAGGAGCTCCGTATTGCGATCTTGTAGCACTTTGTGTACCAACACAAGCGGCGAGCCGAACATGACGGCGGAGATGGCTACCGTCACAAACCCGACCAAGTCGTGCACTTCTTCTGGTCGTTCTCCAGCATAATCCGCCACAACGGGGTACGCAACCAGCAAGCTGAGTAGCAGGGTCGTAACCAAGATGTGTAGTCGTAGCCTCGCCTTATTGGAGGCATGGCGGTAGTACACGACCAGGTAGAACAGTGACAGCGAGACGCCCACGATGTTCGTGGCCACGAGCGGGAAGTAGTCGCCGATGAGGAGGCCGTAGAGTCCCCAGGCCACGCAATTGGCCACCATAGACAGCACCGGGAGCGCACTGGGCATGCTGGCCGTGCTCTTCTGGCGGTGGACGAGGCGGATCGCAGGCAATAGACTCGCGAAGAGCAGGCACGCCGCCAGGGACGCACAGATCCGCACCCCCGTCACGAGAACGGACTCGGTCATAGCGAGCTGGTGGCGGGCGATACGGAGGCGAAGAGATGCAGACAGGAATGGAGAGGCGTGCAATCAGGGCGGTTTGGCGTAACGGTCGAGGTTCAGTTCTGCTCTCGATTAGAAAATATTAACGTATTTTGAACCAATCGAGGGACTGTGATCCAGGTGTTAAACGTTTTGATTGGTAAAAACGAAAGCTTCGCTCCAGAGGGTACCCACCTGCATGAGTACCCCAGCTGGTTACGCTTTCTGATCCGTCGGGTTGATTCTCATTGGTAGGAACACGGGTGAGGTCGCTGTCATAGCTTTCGGTGGTCCACACATGTAGCCATTTCCTCCATCTTCAACGTGGATCTTCAGCCTTCCGCTGCACCTGGCTGGATCCAACCCGCGACGACAAGTAACGATCGCCAAGCAACTACTGCCACCGCCACATACAGGAGGGTGTGTCTGTTGGGACGAGTAGAACGCGGAGCTGGTGAGTACTGTTGCACTTGCAGTGGCGCATGATTGCAAAGCCTGCAGTCATCTCAAGCTCTTGGTGAACGAAGACGCCAATGAAACAGATGTCACAATTCTGCATTGCCGTTTATACAGCGAAGATCTCGCTAAAAATTGGCTGCGAGGTCGCCGCCATTGCTGGGGCGGTGGGTCACGGAGTTGCGACATTCAAGATTCGACATTTCGCTGTCTTCTCATGAGACGGACTGATAGACTCGACTGTCTCGCGCTGTGGCCTCGCAGTTGACACCGACTCGAAGCTCTGCGTTGGGTCTCAGCTTGCCACGCAGTCGTCAAGATTCCAATTGATCCGGTTGAAACGGTTTTATCGGCGTACCCCACTCGTGTACCCCATACTGAAAGCGGTTGGCTGTTCAATAATACATCGAGCAGCTCCAGACGCCCAGTTTCCCCGGTCATCATGGCGGTGGCGGTGGCGGCGACGGTGGCGGCGACGGCGTCCTGCGCTGCGGTGAGGGATCTCCAAGCCGCAGCCACCGAAGCGCCACTCGATGGAACAGACAATCGCCATGGTTCCATATTCGCTGCCTTCGCTTCGTCTGTCCAAGCCACTCCCATTATCTGGGTCGTGCAGTCGCAAGATCCACGTCACTGCCGTCGTAGGGCCCACAACTGGCGAAGCGATGCCTAAATGCCTCTCCAAAAATCTGCAGTTCGCCTCGTTGCTGACTCCCAAGCCTGGAGACTGAACGACGGCGATCGTCTGTTGCCTGGCGCCAAGATGGCGCTCCCAGTCGACACTGTCGACGTTCCACAGTCGCCACGCAGTTTGAGTGGACCCTCCTCCCGATCGTTTTGCTGTCCGTTCAGTCCCGAGGCAAACGCAGACGTCGTCTCCATGTCTCCACCCTCCTTCAGCTCGCAGCGCCTGCTTCCTCAGCCTTCTCAGCCTTGCTCATTCCGGAATTCGCCGTCTGCCGCACACTTCCGTCTTCACTCCCAGCCCGCTCTCGTTCTCCGCCCTTGCTCAAGATGAAAGCTGCTCACGCGACGCCGCCGTGGCTGCGCTGCTCGCTGCTGGCGCTCGTCTGCGCTGCCAGCGTGGTCCGCTCCGAGCCCATCGAAGACAACCCCGTGACGCCGCTCGGCGACTCGGCGCCTTTGGTCCGCAGCCACCCAGCGTACGGCAGTCTCATCCGAGGCAAGGTCGTGGAGCCCGTGGTGCTGACCGAGCAGCATTCCCCCACGACCCGCCAATTGGACACCGCCATGTCGGATCTGGCGCGCCTGGAGATGCACTTCGGGGAGCCCATGGAGCTCAACTACAACGTGCTGAAGGAGTCGTACCCCACCGCGGCCTTCGAGCCGCTCCCCTGGTCGGGGGACTACTGGCCCACGTACCGAGACGGCATCAACGCCGTCTGGAAGACTGGCGAGGCCAGTCCTGCTGAGAAGTACGCCTTGGCCTTCGGCTTCGACGTCACTTCGTTCCAAAGCGGCATCTCGTTGAGCACGGGTGTGCTGTCCGAGGGGTACGCCGACAGCACGACGTGTTCGAGTGACGCGGACTGCACCGCACTTGGCGACGGCAGTTTGTGTGGGTTACGCGAAGGGGAAGCCACTGGCTACTGCATCCCGACGTGGTTCGGCATCTGCCATGCGTGGGCCGCCGCCGCCATACTGGAGGAGGAGCCGCAATGCGACGTGGTTGCGAACAACGTGACCTTCCACTCGGTGGACATGAAGGCGTTGATCAGTGAGCTGTACGACGGCGCGGCCATCGAGGTCGTGTTCACGGGCGCGCGGTTCGACGGGCCCGACGAGCCGGAGGAAGTGGATGAGTACGGCCGGTACGTGGACGCCACTCGACAGGACGTGGGTCCGGGCTTCTTCCACATCGCCATCGCCAACATCCTGGGCAAACAGCAGCAGTCCTTCATCGTGGACGTGAGCTCCGACTCGCAGGTTTGGAACCAACCGGTGCAGAAGTACGAGTTCTTGGAGATGGAACTGGTGGACGCGGCCGCGACGTCGTTGGAGTATTTCGGCACGGACGTCTATCCGTTCAATGACGCGATGGTGTATCTGGCCAAGTGCACGACCCGCCTGACGTGGACGGCGGAGTCCACTGAGGACGGAGCGCTCACGACCACCGGACGCATCGAGGCGTACACGGTGTACGAAGACTACAGCTACTGCCTTGAACTGGACGCCAACTACACGATCATTGGCGGGGAATGGCTCGACGATTCGATGAAGAACCACCCGGACTTCGTGTGGTTCCCGGTGGGGAAGCCGAGCGACGACGCGGTGACCGACACGGGCATCTCGTATGCGGACCTGAAGGGGCTGTGGGAGCAGTCCATGCAGTGCGACCAAGTGACGATCAGTCCGGACGCCCCCGACACGTCCACCACCAC
>MBAC02002948.1:0-10752 GCA_001712635.2 Nothophytophthora sp. Chile5 | reverse complement strand
CCCGCTCATCGGGCGCGGCCGCCGACCCGCTCATGAGTCCCAGCCACACAGTCAGCGGTACAATAGCGAGCGGGTGCTGATGGCGCGAGGCAACGTGCAGCAAGAGGGAGATGGAATGGGGAGGGCCGAGCCAAACCTGGAATTGTGCGCTCGTCCTGGCACTCGAGGGGGGTTTCGCCGCCGCGATGCTTGGCCCTGGGTGCTGGGCGTGCACTATTTTTATAACTGCGCCCGAAGCGAAAAGTGTTGTCGGCGAACCAGTTGGCTTCCATCGAAACCTAAAACGAATGCATACCGTCGTCTATCCTTGGACTGATAAAGCGAGAGGACAAGTTTAGAGTATCGTTGTATCCCTCGTATCAGCCACCACCGGGTTCTCACGCGCTGCTACTTGCCGACACTTGGTATAACCAATTCCGAGTGTATCGTCGATGGGTTGATGCAATGTAATATAGTATTGTTGTCTCGAACGCTAGCGCATGCAACTACATGCGGGGCGCAAGTGGGTCGCAGTTGCTGTTTTGCTGTAGAAGTTGAGCATCTGCACGATGTTGCAAACATGCACCAACGTATGGTGCCCGCCTGTATAATCCCAGCGAAAGGGAGATTAGGGGCTCAAATACCGTATTTGCATTTGCATTTGCATTTGCATTTACATCTTGCAAATTGCTCTTGCAAGTTGCAACATCACTACAGGCGTCATGTCATGGCTTCGTGGTGGATACTTGCCAAGTGACTTGGTACCAATTGTCGCCCCCTTTCGCTCCACTTCAACTTGCTACCTGGCCAACCCAAAGTGCAAAAAAACACAGTCACGAGTCATTGACTATCATTCTTCAACTTCAACGGACGGCACTCAAAAGCCAACAACACAGAGCGATGGTTATTTCCCGTATCTTGCTGTTCAACACGGTCACTTTCGACATTTCCAGCAACGAGAGAAGGCAACGGAGGCCCGCAAGCGCGTCGACGGAAATACCAGACTTCAACTGCAAGGCGACTCATTACTATTGCTGTGTCGGACAACCACACGCGCATGCTTTTGTTCCTGTGCTCTCCACAATCATCACTATGGCACCATGATGGCATCACTTGCAGTCAGCTGTCATTTCAACGATGCCAAGTGTCTATGGTCGGATGCTGTCGCCATATTCGGGTGCGACACGTTCAACTATGTGGCCTCGGGGTAGCTCGCCAACCCAACGTCGCGGTTGTACCTGGCTGTTGCTCTCCGGGAGGTACTGCCTTAACCGACCGGGCATAATGTGCGTGTCCACTAGGGCGTCCGGCCCACGGTTGCCTTCACTCGCCGCGAGGAACTACGCATCGGGTGTCGCACACGATTTCCACAGGGTTCTCCAGCTCACATCCGAAGCACTCCACATTTCTGCCCGCCCCGAATACGGCGTTCCTGTCTCGAATTAGTTTCAGGAAATGTTTTGCATCCCAGCAAACGCGACAATTTCACCAAGTGAGAGTGAAGATGATCGTGACGGCAAACGTTGGGCTCGGCGATGATATCAATGGTGTGTATTCGTAGAGAACCCAACTGACTCTGCTAGCTTGCTAGCCTTGCACCCCCGTCACGCTCGTGACGGAGCTCCGACTCATGAGCAGACGTGCTTCGGTGGCACCCGCGTGACCGTCCTTGGAGAAGGCGAACCCGTGGTAAGGGCGCAGTATGGTTGTTCGCTGCTGCTTTGACCAACTTGACGGAATGACTGAGCTAATTTTTCTCCTCCTTTCGGCTTCCAGAGGGCGGGCAGGCACGGCCACGGACGAGTCACTCATGTCGTTCCACTGCAGCTGCGAGTGGCTGAGATCGAACTTGATGACCTCCTTGGCCAGCTGCCAATACTCGGGGAAGAATGTCGACCTCACGCCGTTCAGCAGGTGTGCATACAAGAGCGCCGCCACTGGGACGAAGAGCCAAAGCAGCCAGAACGCTGGGAGACTAAGCGTTTTCTCAAACATGAGCTCCCACGTGAGTTCGGATAGGAAGGAGATGTGGCCCGCGACGAACGCCACAAACAGCCACATGATGAAGGAGCCCGCGAAGAGGACATAGTTGAAGTAGTGGAAGCTGTTCTGGAACATGACGAGCTTGCTGTTCGCGATGAACACCACGAGGGTGAGGACCACATTGCCCTGGAGCCACATGGTGGGGCTGGCTCCGTGCGATCCGTCATTGTTCAAGCCATGAAGTGTGAAAAACGTGATCATGACACTCTCCAGAATCGCTCCCAAGACCCAGAACGAGAAGATGCGGTTGTTCAGGTCTTCGTCCCGTGGACCCACGAAGTATAACTTGGGAAACGTCATGGCGATATCGTCGCTGACGTCTTGGTCCAAGATGGATGCCGCGACAATTGGGACCGCGGTGAGGGCGATATTGTAGAGCTGGGTGCCGCTCTCCAGGAAGAACTTCTGCCCGGAGAACCCACACAAGAGCGTGTACCAGTACTGCGACGCGGTGAAGAGGATGTTCTTGTAGAAGATGTACAGCACCAGCTGCGCCATACGGCGGTAGTTCCAGCGGCCGTGCACGAGCAGTAGGCGCTGGAGAAAGCGAAACTGCGCGATAGCGTAGTCGCTCGAGTTGACGGCTTGCATGCCTTCTTGGCCCGAAATGCCGACGCCAATGTGGGCTTCCTGGATCATGGAGACGTCGTTGGCTCCATCTCCAATGGCGAGCGTTCGGACTCCCGGCACGTACTCTTTGATCAACGCCACCATCTGCGCTTTTTGAGCGGGCGACACGCGGCACGCGATGACGGCCTTGCAGTACTGCGAGAACTCGGCCAGAAGCGGACGGCACTTCCCACTAAGTCCGTACATGAGCGTTTCGCCGTCGATGACAAGGGCAAGTGCGCGGAGGTCACCTCTATTGTTCGGGGGCGACGCCAGGTATACGCTGACCTCGGCGCTGCGGGCTGCGATCTCTTCCCTCAGATTCGACTCGAGCAATTCGGGCGTGGCGCAGTTCTTGGAGTTGATGATGAGCATCTTCATGTCGTTCGTGACAAGCTGGCAGGCGAAGCCGATGTTGATCGCGGTCTCCTCCTTGTCACCGGTGAGCACCCATATCTTGATGCCTGCGCAGGCCAGATTGGCAATCGTGTCAGGGACGCCGGACTGCAGCTTGTCTTCGATCGCTGTGGCTCCGAGCAACTCCAAGTTGCACTCGATCTCGCTCATGCACTGGTCGATGAGGTTCGGGAGGTCCTTCTTGCGCTTATCGAGCTCCACCAGGTTGTTCTGCGCATCGTGGAACCGCGTCGACCACTCGGCGTAATACGCTAGGTCGATCTCACGCACCGCGATTGTCAGCGTGCGCAACCCGTCTTCCGCGTAATTGTCGATGTGTCGGCGAGTGATATCCTGGAACTGGGAGGAGGCCGTCTCGCCTTCCTTGTCCTTCGCCAGCAGCCCGAAGATGATGACGTCCGCTCCTTTCGAGTACAAGAAGACCCGGCCATCCGAGTGGCGGATGATGGTACTCATGCGCTTCCGCGTACTGTTGAACTCCAGTACGTCCAGAATCTCATACTTCTGGTTGACGCCACGGACCTTAACGTGCGCGACGCCCGGGGACCGGTTCATGAACTCGTATCCGAAGAAACTGGCACCGGCAACGAGTGCCTGCTCATCCGGAGACGAAGCGGAAAGCGTGATTTCACTCGAATTCTCGTGGCGCTCGGGGATGACAGTGTGGCACACCGCAAGGTGCGTGAAGAAGGCATCGATGCGTCGCTGCTGCTCGGATCCAGAGCCTCCTTTCATGTCGTTGAAGAGCTCAGGGCCGTCAAAATTCACATACGGGATCTGAGGGACCGAGGACACCACGCTCATGTCGGGGAGAGGCTTTCCGGCGCGTTTCAGCGCTGCCAGTCCGATCTCCGTGGTCCCGTTGCCGTACGAGACGCCACCAATGGAGCATTTCCGGAACTCCATGACGTTGCACGTGAGCGTGCCGGTCTTGTCCGAGAAGATGTACGATATCTGCCCGAGCTCCTCATTGAGCGACATGGAGCGCACCAGCGTGGGCGTGTCCGTGACCGGGTGGTAGATCTTGATGTCCCACTGGATGAACTGCGCCTGGAGGTATTTGACCATGCTCATGGAGACTGCGAGCGAAATGGGCACGAACTGGTACATGAGCAGCAGATAGTAGAAGAGCATGATGAGCCAGTCCACGAAGGCGCTGTTCGTGGACGCGCTCAGCTGGAGGTACGGCACGTGGTCGTTGCGGGACTTCCAGACCACTGCTCCTGTGGCGCCCGCGGCGCTGAAGAGAATCAGGATCGCCAGCAGTACGGCGATGTACTGGTTGATCGACCGGTCCATGGAGCTCATCTTGGACGGCGGCGCCGAGTTGCTCATCATGATCTTCGTGTCTTTTCCCGTGTTGAACACCACGCCGTGCACCCAATCGGTGTTACGGATGATGCATCCGCGTAGGATGATGCTCTCGTACGGGATGGAGGCCTTCTCCTTGCCCTCGAGCTCGAACACGCCTTGGAAGCTGTTGATGGCGTTGTTCGGGTGCTCGCAGCGCACAACGCCCTTCATCTCGACCAGGTTGTCGACCACGCCCATATCCGCGAGCGTGCACTCCATGGCGGAGCGCACCTTCATGTTGGTCTCACCGTCCAGGGACTTGGTTTCCACGTAGCAGATGCCGCACGGCGGCTGGTTGGGGGCCTCGCTCACTGCGAGCACCAGGATATCGGCCGGCACGAGCCCGCGGTTCACAACCTTAACCACGTCGCCCACCACGACGTCGGCCCACGTGGCGTGCTTGAAGGTTCGCGTCTCGCGGTCCAGCACGAGTGTTTTGCTGGCATTCGCCACGTCATCGGCCAAGTGGCGCTTGCGGTCTTCCAGAATGGCGAAAACCGCGTCCACCGTGATGATAAAGAGCAGCGGCGGCAGCGTAGAGGGCGTGCCGTTGGTGTTGCTGATATCCGGGAGGCACTGCAGCACGCAGATGATGAGGAAGTAGAGGTTGGAGAGCTTGCGGAAGCTTTCGAAGAGAAACTTGGGCAGAAAGCTGGCCACCGTGTACTTGGACGTCACGATGTAGTTGTTGCAGTAGCCGGCCTCGGCGTTGCGCGTCGCGTTATTCAGGTGCACGACACGGTGGTCGCCCCGCTCATCGGGCGCGGCCGCCGACCCGCTCATGAGTCCCAGCCACACAGTCAGCGGTACAATAGCGAGCGGGTGCTGATGGCGCGAGGCAACGTGCAGCAAGAGGGAGATGGAATGGGGAGGGCCCAGCCAAACCTGGAATTGTGCGCTCGTCCTGGCACTCGAGGGGGGTTTCGCCGCCGCGATGCTTGGCCCTGGGTGCTGGGCGTGCACTATTTTTATAACTGTGACCGAAGTGATATAGGTCCAAGTGCTGTTCAACCAGGAAGCTTCGAACCAGTGGTCCGAGTAGCGGTGTCGTGTCCTTGGTGCTCACGAAATGAGAGATAGGGTCGTCAGCGATATATATATATATATACATCTTCCGCGTCTGGGCCAACCACCTAGGTCCATGTCGACTGCAACTTGCCTGGTTTATTATATTCCGAAGCACGTCCAGTGTGTTGACTACAGGTGTGTCGCAGCTGCTGAAGAAGTTGAACACCAGCAATGACGTTGTGGCTAAACAGGTTAAAACCACACGATACATGCAGCAAACACAGAGCCCCTTGGGCTTTGATAGATTGGTACGGAGAGACAGGGATACCAGGGGCGCCGATATTTGCATTTGCATTTTAGCAGGTTGCCGCAGCCTCACGTGCGACACTCGCCACGCCGCTTTTGCAATGGCTTCGTTACGTTAGGGATCCTCAGTCTCGCTTGACTCCACTTCAACTTGCTATCTGACCAGTCCGATTGTATCACGCAAAAATAGAAAGGGATATTATCTTATCAAAAAATAACGCAATTCGTACTGGTCGAATAGTCATCCTTTCAATCACTCTGAAAAGGAAACGTGCGACTGCAGAGTGACGGTCACTTCGCTTGACATGACACACCCAGCAACCTGAGCAAAATCGGCCGAAGGATTCGACACGAGGTCACTTTCGAATTTTCTAGCCAAGAGAGAAGACGATGAAGACCCAACAAACGCGGCGACGGAAATTGCGCTTCAAGCCCACGAAAGATTCCGCTCCTGTCGTGACCGTTCGAGTGGAGCATGTGCAGCAGCGCCCGGCAAAGCATTGGAAGCGGCGGAATCGCTCGTACCGCCACAGCCCCGTGCTTCTACGTCAGACCAACTCATCGCAACACAGCGCTGACGCTACGAGACGCGAAAGCGGCTTGCCCACAGCGACATGGAACATGATCCGAGACTTGCTCGTAAGCGCAAAGAGCCTGGGGGAGATGTAAGTGGCAAGTTTGTTCTTCTGTGCACTTGAAGGGTGTATCATCGATAGGTGTTGCAGTTCCTTACACAATGACGCTGTTTGCAAGTGCTCGAATCACGCTACAGTTCTTCAAGGAGCACGAGGATCTGCAACGCGTTGCTGCGTTCCCCATTTTCATCGCCGCAAGCGAGGTGTACAAGATGATGGGTACTTGATATGTGTGCTTTTCATTGCGGTTGTTGCAGTGCTAGCGTTTCACTGACGAGTTATGCACAGTGCCACGGAAGCGACGGATCTACGATGTGCTTCATGTGCTCGAAGGTATCACATCGAGATTGCATCAGTTTGCTCGGCCTCGGTGGGACCCTGCACAACCCAAGTCTTACATTGCATTGCATTGCAGGGATCGGCGTGATCAAGCGAATTCGCTGCGACGAAGCACGAAAGGTCAAAGGAGGCTACTTCTTATATTATGGGAAGGCCGCAGCCATCCAGCGCCTGGCCGAACTCAAGAGCGAGTCGAGTCAATTGATGATGAATTTTCACCGATCTCACACTTCCAAGAAGCCCAGCATCATTGAGGAAGACAGTGCTCTCGTGAAAGTCTTCGAGGACAAAGCCGCTGTGGAGAATTGGCCGTGCTTGGCAACCACGACCGCGTGCTTCTTGGGTCTCTTGTTTCTGGAGGACTATCAAGCCACGGTGGCGCTACCTGTCATCAGCCGTCGGTTTATCGAAGCCAAGAGGTTTACCGGGGTGCTGGTGCCGTCTTGGACTGAAAACGCGCACGCTGATGTGCATCGTCGCGTGTACGACGTGGTGTCGGTGCTGGTGAGCTGCAACTTGGTCCTGACGTCAGGGACCTCGGACACCTCGCTCGAGTCTTGTTTTGAGCCCATGGACAAAATGAGTCAGCGAAAGCACGTCCGCTTCAACTACGACATCTTCACCAACCCAGGACTTCTGCTCGCGACCAATGTCTCTACGACGCAGCGGGATGGCAACATAAGGCACGAAGCAACTCTGGATACCAGCCGTGTGCGTACTTTCAGCAGTCCCACAATATGGAGAGTTCCTGAAGATTCCCCGGGAGTTCATCAGAGTCTTCACGCAACGAATGCGTCGCCGGAGTTCGCTTCAGTCGGCGTCCATTTCGTTGATCACGAGAAGAGTGGCGGAATTAGAATGAATTCGGTTCAATTCGCTACAGGCGCTGTCGGAACGAATAATAGCTACCCTGAAGCTCCAACAAGAAGTTATTCCGAAACCCAGCCAGCCTGCCGTATCCAAGACCTCTTTTCACCTCTCGGCGAGGAGACATCAGGGGTGAACGAGTGGTGCGATGAGTCGGTCAAGCAACTGGCATTCCAAGATGCTCTTCCCAGCGCGGATCGAATTGACTGGGAGCTGACACAGCAATTCAAGGAAAACTATCGTGCTGTGTGGGGCGCGCTATCTCCGCCGACAATTGCTCCTGCAGACATCAACGCTGTTGAAGGTTCGCCAGATCTGGTGGATCTCGAATGCCAAGAAGTGCTGACCGACGAAACAACAATCACGGAGAGCTTCCTGCTCTGATTTTTCTTGAGATCGCCATTGCTGGGTTGCGTGCTTCATCGGGCTTATTAAACTTATTTTTTCTTTGCCGTCGCAGGTGTTTGTGCTTTGAATATGCTGCTTCACTATGATGAAACAGGGGGCGGGGGAGGAGAAGGATGTCCACGGAGTGAACCTGAGCTGCTCGACAGCATCAAATCCAGAGGCCACTGTCACTGAGTGGAACGTCTGTGACCCCAGAGCAAGTCAGGAAACCGCTCGACTCACTTTCGTCATCATCCTCCCACTCCTCGTCAGATTCGTCATCGTCGTCTTGACCATAGCCACTCATTTCCGCGAGCCTGCGCGTGATCTCGGCCTCTTCTTCCTGCATCCGCGACTTTAACATCGGTGCCTCAGCGCGGTTGCGCACCAGCGCATCGCCCAACTGGTTCGTAACGGACCTGGGTACGTCGTTTGCATCCAAGTTCACGCTCTCAAGGTTGAAGTTCACATCCAACGCACCCAACAGCGCCTGTGCCCCCGCCCGCGAAATGCGGTTGTGCACCAGGCCAAGGTACTTTAGCGTGCAGTTGCAGCGCACAGCCTGCGCCAACGCCTCAACGCCGCAATCCGTGATCAGGTTGCTCCACAGGAACAAGTGCGTCAGAGAGCCATGGCCGTAAAGCGCCTGCGCCAGCGCCTCGATCCCTCGATCGCCGATCCCGTTGCCGTACAAGTCCAGACACTCGAGCGTTGTGTTGTTGCACAGCATCCTCGCAAGCGCAATGGCGCCGTCGTCGCCGATGGCGTGGTCGCGAATGATTAGCTTGCGTACAGTGTGGTTGGTCATCAGTGAGCGCGCCACGAGCGCGCAGCCTGCAGATTCCAGCCGCTTGTTGCGCTGGGCGAGGGCGGAAAAGTCCAGCTCTTGCACGTCGCCGTCGTTGAGGTGAACACGTTGCATGATCGCACCCAGCGTTGGACCTGCGTTGTGAACGAGGGTGGAGTTCACCCAATCAGTACTCGGCACAGATAGAAGACAAGGAGAAGCACAGACAACCGAAGCCAACAGCGCTCGTCCAACTGACCTTGAATCCGGGAGACGTACTTCGACTTCGGCACCTGCGGTGCTGCTGGATAACTTGAACGGCTACCGCGTCCACCATGGAGCCCACGACGAGATTTTGGGGGCGGCGTATTGGCATCGGTGGTGCCTCGCATGGACGAGGAAGGCGGCAGCGGAGAGGTGAAGGACGAGGCGGGATGCACTTCCACCTTCTTCACACTAGCAGCAGATCGCGGCTGGTCTCCCTCGAGTTCGCCTGTTGTGGCAGCGTCTGTGTCGACAGCAGCTTGGTTGTCTCTACTGCACTCCGTGCCGCTATCATTGTCGTGTTTCTCCACGCTTGCCACAACCGGCGATGGATTGCAATCCGGTTCGACAAGCGTTTTGTCAACGACAATCCCATCGTCGTCACCGTCGGTCTCCATTTGTTGCTGGAGCTCTTCAATCGCAGTCGTGTCGCCGTCACCATCAAGCTCCATCTTGCCCAGGCCTTCTCGTCCCCAGGTTCGTGGATTCTTGGCAGTGAAACTTTTGGCGTCTGGCGAAGACGGACCGGGGCCACCTTTGGCTCGTTGGACCTTGCGCTTCCATTTCTTTCGTGGCGTCAAATTCGTTCGCATGGGTGCTGTCTCTCCGTCAAGAACATGGTGCCAGTGCCGCTACAAAAACGGTCGAGATATCGAAGGAGAGGCCGACGAGCGTTGATTACCCAAGACGTTGGGGTTCGATGGCCGTTGATTTACGAGTGGAGCAGGTTCCAACGTCACGCAAGAAAACAGAAAACATGTCAGGTTTCTCCGTGATTGATGGACAGGAGAGCGCTACGCGGTAGCAGTCGACGCGTGCCCACTCTAGCGCCACCAAGGGGGCAAAGCGTTTGGCTTGACCACGAACCTCAAGGTGCCGCCTACCGCGGCGAAGGTTGATGTCGGGCATCAGCAGCGCCATCGCGCCAAGTTGCACCCGTTCTCGCTTGCAGTGCAGTCGGTGCACTTCGTGTTATGCTATCGTTTGCTTGGGTGGAACAGTCCAACATTCCGTGCGACGAAGTCCTCGGAAGCTTCCACACACTCGCCACCAGCTGCCCAGCGTTCACCTTGACTCTAGGTGCGCGCTGGATCTCACTCGCCCTTGAGATCATCAACGCGTGAGCAAGAAACCACCTGGTCCGCGAAAAGGCGTCGATGCCCATTGCTGCAGGCCACATGACAGCCATCTCTCCCACACTCCGGCTCGGAGCAAAGACATGAAGGAAGCAGCGTCTCGAAAAGCTCCATTCAAATACAAAATGTCCTGATCACTCGGCGAAAGAGAGCTCCTCCCTTCCTACTCACAAATACGCCCGATGGCGTCCTTACTTAAATGTCTCGTCGTCTTCCTTCTCGCGTGCGTCTGCCCGACAGCATCCTGCAACGCGGTCGCTGCCAGCATCGCCTACCTCTTGCGGCTCTTGTTGATCTCGAGGATGATGGCTTGCAGCTCGATGCACTGCTCGCGCATGAGCTCCAGGTCGTACTTGAGGTTGCGGTTCTCGATCTTGAGCATCGCGTTTTCGTCCTCGAGCGAGATGCCGCTCGAACTGGACGTGCTGCCGCTGCCGCTACGCGGCTTCATGAAGCTCTTGGCCTTGACCGACAGCTCGTTCAGGCGCTTCACGCTGCCGCGGCGACCGGAACCGGCAGCCTTGAACGACTCGATTCTTTCCGCGATAGACTTGCCGCGTCCAGCTCGGACCACTGCCGGGTCATCGTCACCAAAGCCCTCGTCGTTGTCTGAGTCGTCGAT